>OX422221.1:503236375-503506375 GCA_949130495.1 Sambucus nigra | reverse complement strand
TTTCGTTATTTAATTTTGCATTTAATATTGCTGCTGCAACAACAATTTTAAGGTGTCTGAAATTCTGCCATGGGCGAAAATTACTCTACCAACCTTAACAAGCCTTTCAAATATGAAGGCCAACATTTTAAATGTTGGAGAAAAAAATTGCAATTTTATTTAACTACGAAAAAAGTTGCATCTTGTGTTCAATTTGATAAATCCGTAGTGAATAATCAACCAACTGTTAAGGAAAGCAAAACGATTAGGACTTGGGAGGAAAATGATTTTCTGTGCAAGAACTATATTTTGAATGCTCTAAAGTGAAGAACTTTATGACTATTATGCCAATTATAAAACTGCAAAAGATTTTTGGGATGCCTTGTTAAAAAAATATGACACGGAGGAGGCACGTGGTAAAAAATATATCGTCGGCCATTATTTGAAATTTCAAATGACGGATGAAAAATCTGTTGTTACTCAAACCCATGATTTACAAATGATTTCCCATGAAATTATTTTCGAGGGAATGGCTTTAGATGAGAAATTTCAGGTGGCTATGATTATTGATAAATTGCCTCTAATGTTCAAAGAGTTAAAAAATATTTTGAGGCATAAGTCTAAAGAAGTTTCATTAGAGTCACTCTTTACTAAATTGAGAATTGATGAGGAATCCATAAGACAAGACTACAAAGATGAAGTTCTAGTTTTGTCTAACAACAAAAATCAGAAAAAGAACCACACTCCAGTTGTTTTAAAGGCAAATGGAAAAAATATGAAATTTCAGAAAAGAGCCACAACCAAAATTTTATAAATCAAACTCAGGCTCGGAATAAGAATAAGAACCCTGGAAATGGACAATTTAGCAACTCGGGACAGTTTTTCTATTTCAACTGTGGTAAGCCTAGCCATATAGCTCGCAAATATCGCAATGTGCCACACACACAAGCGAATTTGACCTAAGAGGACCTATGTCCTATGATTTTTGAAATTAACATGGTTAGCGGTGCCGAAGGCTGGTGGGTGGATACTGGCGCTTCCCGCCATATCTATTATGACCATGCTCTTTTTAAGACTTATTCAGAGACTGCAGATAAGACGGTGTTTTTGGGTGATTCTCACTCCACTGAGGTTGCTGGTACTGGAAATGTGGAATTTAAGTTCACTTCGAGAAAAACTGTTATCCTCAAAGATGTTCTTCACACTCCTGAGATAAGAAAAAATTTGGTTACAGGTTATCTTCTCAACAAAGCTGGCTTTACTCAAACTATTGGTGCTGATTTATTTACTTTGACTAAAAATGAAATTTTTGTAGGCAAGGGTTATGCCACTAATGTGATGTTTAAATTGTATGTTGATGCTATGAATAAAATTTCTCCTTCTGCTTATATTGCTTGTTCATTTAATATTTGGCATGCTAGACTTTGTCATGTTAATAAACGACTTGTTAAAAATATGAGCACTTTAGAATTAAGTCCAGAATTATCATTAAATGATTTTGAAAAATCTGAATGGTGTAGTCAAGAAAAAATTACTAAAACACCACATAAATCGATTTTTAGAGAATTTGAACCACTTGATTTAATTCATTCGGATATTTGTGAATTAGATGGTGTCACCACTAGAAATGGCAAACGTTATTTTATAACATTTATTGATGATTGTTTTGATTATTCATTTGTGTATTTAATGAAAAATAAAAGTGAAGCGTTTGACATGTTTAAAATTTAATAAATGAAAAAATTAATTTAATCAGAAAATTAAAAGGTTATGTAGTGATAGAGGCACCGAATATGATTCTACACCTTTTACTGAATTTTATAAAACCCATGGTATTATTCACGAAAAAATTATCCCTTATTCACCCGAAATGAATGGTAAAGTCGAAAGAAAAAATAGGACATTAACTAAATTTGTTGTTGCTATTTTATTAAATTTGGGGGCTGCCTTACATTAATGGGGTGAAATTATTTTGACTGTGTGTCACGTACTTAATAAAATTCCAAAAACTAAAACGAAAATATCTGCTTGTGAAATTTGGAAAACTATTAAGCCCAATGTGTCGTACTTTAGAATGTGGGGGTGCTTTGCCTATGTACGTATACCCGATCCTAAAAAGTCTAAATTGTCTAGTAGAGCTTATGAGTGCATTTTTATAGGCTATGATATTAATATCAAAGCATATCGTTTTTATGACATGAAAGTCAAGTAATTATGGAATCAAATGACGCCGATTTTTATGAAGATAAAATTCCTTTTAAATTGAGAAATAGTGGGGGCGAGTCATCCACCAATATTTCTTTAAATAAAAATAAAGAAAATAATGAATCTGTTTTAGAACTTTGAAGAAGTAAAAGGGCCCGTGTTGAAAAATATTTTGGCCTAGACTTTTATGCTTACACTTTAGTGGATGATCCTAACACTATACAAGAAGATTTATCGTCTTTAGATGCCGATTTATGGCAAGAAGCTATTAATGATGAAATGGATTCTTTGTAAATAAATAAAACTTGGCATTTAGTGGAGCTTCCTCCTGGGTGTAAAAAAATTGGGTGTAAATGGATTCTTAGAAAGAAATTAAAACCTGATGGCATTGTTGATAAATATAAGGCATGTCTTGTTGCCAAAGGTTTTAGACAAAGAGAAAATGTAGACTTTTTTGATACCTTTTCACTCGTGACTAGAATAACATCTATACGTGTACTATTTTCTATGCTGCCTTAAATGATTTAATTATACACCAAATGGATGTTAAAACTACATTTTTGAATGGAGAATTAGAAGAAGAGATTTATATGGATCAACCTGAAGGTTCTATTATACACAGTCAAAAAATAAAGTTTGTAAATTAGATAAATATCTTTATGGACTCAAACAGGCACCTAAACAATGGCATGATAAATTTGACAGCTTTGTCATCTCTAATGGGTTTAAAATAAATGAAAGTGACAAATGCATTTATTATAAATATGAGGAGAACATTTTCACTATCATATGTCTTTATGTTGATGACTTGCTTATATTTGGTTCTAATATTCATGCCGTTGATCATGTTAAATCATTATTGTGTGCCAGTTTTGATATGAAGGATTTGGGTGAAGCTAGTGTAATATTGGGAATTAATATTACTAGGTCAGAAAGGGGACTTTCTTTGGATCAATCTCATTACATTGAGAAAGTTATAAAGAAATACAATTACTTTGATTGTAAACCTACTAGTACTCCATTTAATTCCAGTGTAAAGTTATTTAAGAACACTAGCGATAGTGTAAACCAAAAAGCTTATGCAAGCATCATAGCTAGCTTACGTTATGCTACAGATTGCACTAGACCTGACATAGCTTATGTTGCGGGAGTATTATGTAGATTTATCAGTAGACCTAGTATGGAGCATTGGAATGCTATTGAGAGGGTCATGTGGTACCTTAAAAGGACGATTAACCTCGAATTATACTATAATAATCATCCCACTATCCTTGAAGGATTTAGTGATGCTGATTGGAACACCCTATCTGATGATTCTAAGGCTACTAGTGGATTTATATTTATCATCGCTGGTGGTACAGTTTCTTGGAAATCTAAGAAACAAACTATTTTAGCTCAATCCACTATGGAGTCTTAGCTAAATCCACTATGGAGTCTGAGACGATAGCACTAGCTACTTCTAGTAAAGAGGCAGGGTGGTTAAGAAACCTCCTGTCAGATATCCAATTATGGGAAAGACCGATACCAACCGTTTTGATTCATTACGATAGTACCGTGGATATTGCAAAAGTATAGAATCATTACTATAACGGTAAGAGATGGCAAATTTGTCATAAACATAGTATTATTAGAGAATTTATTTCTACGGGTGCTGTGTGGGTGGATCATATACGGTCAGATTAGAACTGAACTGATCCTTTGACAGAAGGACTAGCTAGGGAAAAGGTGTGGAACACTTTGAAAGGGATGGGATTAAAGACCTTGGATAAATGAGTCATTTGCGATGGTAACCCAACATATAAACTGGAGATCACTACAAGAAAAATACCTTTTTTAGGATGCTTGAAAAATTAATTTAAAGACATATATTACAAAAACGACATTTAAAGGTTAATACTGTTATTAATATGAGATCCCCGATATAAAATGTCATTTTAAATATAGTAATATTATTTTTGATGACATTTTTAAAAGTCATATTTGATTATAAATATTATGACCCTTTTTTAAGAATTTATATACTAAATGTACATATTATGACATTTTTTTGTTCTCCGTACAAAATTAAGAGGGAATTTTCCCTCCCAAACATTTAGGGGAACTTTGATATCTCCCTCTCCTCCTCATTTTCACAGTACCCTGCTCTATCTCTCTCACACAACTGACCCTCTCTTTCTCATGCAGCTAGTGTCTCTCTCTCTCTCTCTCTCGACCGCCCCTCCTCATTTTCACTCACAGGTATCATCTCTGTGTTTATATCTCTCTATATTTTTCACTCACGGGTTAATATATATAACCCCCTTCTCATCTATGAACCCCCTCCCTCCCCCACACACACACAACTATGATAAAATGCCTAAATCAAGAACGAAAAAGGAAGCCTTTCGATTCACTCCCCCATAACCTCAGGTACTCTATCTATCTCTCTCTCTCTCTCACACACACACACACACACACACACACACACACACACACACATATGCACATACTCACACGGATGCACACATATATAGACACACATAAATATGAAACCCTTAATATTTCGTACACAGTAAAAAAATTGATTTCAATTTTTCATGAAACCTCACATGTTTGTCCACACCATCATTGATTTTTTTTTCTTTCTAATTTCGCTTCTTCTTTTTAAGATTACTTTATTTTTATCTTAAACTGTGACACCCCGCCTAATTAATTATCGGATGATCATTCCTTAATTAATTAATTTCAGAATATCAAGTTGGTTAAGATAATGCACCACTTTCGAAAACTTAAATGTTAATTTAATAAAACTAACCACCTAATATTTAAAAAGGGCAATGTCCAAATTTTATCTTATCATTAACTACTACCAAAAGAATACCAATAAATACCATGCATCACAGTAACATAAGTAAAGTCTGAGTAAAGTAAAATAAATGTCTGTAGTAAACATCTCTAGGAACAATCCCATACAATAAATCGAATAAAAGAAACCAAATCTAAGAGAGAATTTAAAACGACTAAATCTCTGAAAGTAAACATAAGGACGACATGTCCAACAGAATGGATAACTGAAAAGGAAAGAATGAGCTGAGTCGTCTACTAGCAATAATCCTGCAGCTTCCACAGTAGCTACAGTGTGGCAACTGAAAAGAGTCTCCTAAGGCTGGTGTCCCTGTGGCTGGGCACCTAAAAATAATGGAATAATAGAAAGATATACAGAAAAACGGGTCAGAGCCCGAGTTGAAAACAGTTTAAAAATAGCAAGTGCTTAAATTGATTCAATTAGCACAATTATTAATCAAGTTAACTTAGCGTACTCACTTGAGATACTCACCCCTCGATCTAGTGTACACGTCTAACGAGCCTAACTACCCATACTAGTCATGATGCACTGACTGACTACTAAGTGTATAATATGATGTTTGAAAGTCTCCCTAAATAACTCAAAACTGACGTACTTATGATTTCAAGATAGAATTAGGATTTCTTTAATTTTTTCTCGTATTCTTCTAAATGCCCAACTGATAGTACCACATGTGTACATATAAAAATAGCGTCAACAACGTAAGACATCAAACATGATTTCCGATATACACACATTATTACTTAATGTATACATATTAAATTATATAGATATAGCAATATTCACCCTTGGTTGAGAAACCCTTGGTGCTACGCATACTCGGCTATCTAGTCCATTAGCAAAGCTCACGCATATAGGACAACAAGTTCAATCTCTCGAGAACCAATAAAAACATAAACACCTATTGGAGGCAAACATAGTCCGAAGCCTATGGGCTACGTACATACCTACACACCCATACGACCGTCATCACTATTGTTCTCACTGATAGCCCGTACCTAGATTCCATGCTCTAGTGGTATGACTCTAAATCCCCCGAAGGCACACAGGATATGATCGTCCACAACGCGTTAACCTCGGTTCGATAGCCAATAGCTAAGTATGTAATACAAATAATATTTTGAACAATAAGCATGCACACAACTTATATGGATTCATAAGCTTTCCCAGTCTAGTATTTGCAGTATGTATAATATCTCTCTTATTATAACCCGAACCCTATTCGTATATACTCTCGCTTGTATTTTCTCACCTCCTTAATTCTATGGGGTTTTATACTTTTTCGAGGGTCGACTTATTCTCCGTGTAATAACCCTCGATTTTTGGAGACTGAGAAATTAAATTTTGAGAAAATAAAATTTAATTAAATTGGAGAATTTCAAAATTTGGGAATTGAGGCTCAAAAATAGAGAATATTTCAAAGTATTTCGGATGATATTTTGGAGGGTACCATCGATCCCGGAAGGGTCGAGATAGTCAAAATGACTGTCATTGGGTCTTATTTCGGCTCCGGAATGTTTTTAAGTTATTTTGACTTGAATTGGAGTAAACGAGTCATTTAAAGTGTGTATTAACATTTAAAATTGGGATTTTGTTTTAAAGGTTTATGAGGCTTACGGATTAAGCCATTTCTCATTTGAGAGAAAGAGAGAAAAAGCCCTAGAGGGAGAAAGAAAAGAGAAAGGAAGAAGAAAAGAGTAGAGAGAGGAAGAAAATCTTGGGATTTCCGGCCCAAACGCGACATCGAGGACGATCCAACCTCTACAAATCTGAGGCAAGGTTTTAATCTTGCTAAATAGCTATTTGTGTATTTCATTTCATAATTTGTGGGTTAAAGAAATGGATTTTTGGGTATAAATATCAAAACCAAGATTTTTAGGTTTAATCTTGAAATCAATGTTTAAATATGGATTTAATGGAATAGAAATGTTTGGGATCAACTTTGGGTTGATTAATGGGCTTAAAATCATGCTTTGATGAAAGTTTGGGAATTAGAATGAAAGTTTTAGGGTATTAATTTCGTGGGTTTTGTTGAGAAATGGAAATCGGCCAGAATAACTGGTATGGCCGATCGACCGCGGTCTGGGAACCAATCGACCGCGCCTTAAGGAAAAAGCCTACTGCATTTCTTCGTAGGCAAAATCTTGGACCCGCAGTCAACCGGGAGTCTGTGACCGGTCGACCGGTCCCCTGTTTTTAGCCCAAAACTTGGATTTCTTTCTTCCCCTTTTCTTTTGGAATTTATTCTTAGGGGCTTCCTTAATGGGTTGTTTTATGGGGTTTTTCTAGGATGATCTCTAGCCCTTTTTGGTTGGGTTTATTGATTTAGGGCCCTCTCTTATGATGTAAAGATATGTTCTTAGAGACATATAAGGAGTTTCTCACATATTAGGATTTTGGGGACTCCTTAGGGTAATTTGGGAGAAATGTACCCATGTACGTATTGGGATTCCATATGGATATTGTGGGGAAATCTCATTGAGGTCGGGAATACCAATTATAGATACAAGTATAAATATGATGTGAGGTTGCGAACTCTTAGAGAGTGAGGGGTCTCCTATCCTTAGAAATGTTTAGACTAAGGAACAAATGATAACCCGATAGGAGTAAGGGTTCATAAAATTAATTGAACCATAGGTAAAACTTGGAACGTCTTGGGATTTTACTATCGACTAGAATAAGCAGTAGCATAAATTCTAGTTAGGATAGTTTACACGTAATTATGGGGATATGACCATTGAGATTCCAATACTTGAAATGAGGTTGGAATAAATTGAGGTTTTAGACTAGTAAGTCATATGTATGACTATGGTTTGATAGTACTAAAGGAAATTATGTACTTTGACATTTAGAGGTGAAATGTGTAGCGATGGATTCCTACACAAACCCTTGGGTGATAACCCTAATGTTGAATATATATGTATAGATATATACATATGGTTTTGGGAGACTATTCATCATAGGAAACATGATTGAATATGTTTCAAGTGAGGGATTGTATTCACATATCGAGGTAAATTAAATGGAAATTGTGGTGACGGCTTGTATATTAAGGATTATGTATATTTATAGCCGGGTTTATATATCTTATACATATGAACGAGAATTAGTTTGTATATATAATGATATAGTGATGTGTGAATATATGTACATATATCTATGTATGGGATGAATATATGGATATATTTATGTTGTGGACATACATGGTATAGATATTTAAACTGTATATGATGGTTTACTATATTGGATCATATGATGGGATCATATGGATGTATGTATATTGCGCATGTGAGCGATATATATACTTATGTGGTTAAGCATACCCCGTTCATGCTATCATTGGGAAGTTTTCGCGCAGAGGGTGAGCATCCTGGCATATAGAGCAGGGTGTGGATATTCCCCAGGTCATAGTCGTCCCGTGTGTTATTATACGATAGATATATATTTTGGGATGAGACGTGGTGGGTATGTTTTGTCTCATTGCCGATTTTGAGCTATGACCGCTTCCCGGGACGTTGTGTGCGTGAGTTTATCACGAGGTGGGTGTCGTTGATCCCCACCAGGTGGTCCCCAGTTGCTACGTGATCCGGGCACTGGGAAGATGATAGCATTGATGCAGTTTCATCGGCGCTATATATAGCCGGGTATTATATGTGCATGGCCATTGTACTTCATATATGGTATGTACACTTGGTCATGGGTATGGATGATGGCATGTATATATATATGGTGAGAATAAAATACCTATATATATATATATATTTATATATCCTAGGTGAAAGGATATGGTATTTCTATGGGGTACATCTTGGATGATTATGGTGTACCAGATTATTTGGGGGTTGATGTATCGTATTTGAGGAATATTTCGGTTACATCATCCCAAGGTTATTATTGGAGATATTAAGTTGTTTTTATATTATAATCTAGACTTAGTGATTGAAATAGTAAATTATATGTGTAGTATTATGGATCTCTAGGATCGACATTGCCCAGGAGTAGTGTAACGAGGCGGTTCCTTGTTTGGATTTCGCTTTGCGAGACACCTCACGCACGAAACGTAGTGCAATGTCGAGATTTGAAAGAAGTAATTACATATCTGGCATAATGGACCTCTGGTCTTAACACTGTCAGGAGTAGTGTAATGGGGCGGTTCCTTGTTTGGATTTCGCTTTGCGAGACTCCCCACGCACGAAACGTAGTACAATTTTGAGATTAGAGAGAAGTTTTGCCAATAATGCATGTGCATGTTATTTAGAAATTAATCCTTATATGCTAGCCTATATATATATATATATATATATATATATATATATATATATATATATATTTATATGTATATATATATATAGGGGTAATGTATTAAGGATTATAATAAATTAAATTATAAATCGGAATCCATTAAGCCTATTATGGCATAATTGTTTGTAATCATAATCTAGTAAGATTAGAAAAAGGGTGGATTCTTGGGCTAAGTTAGGAAGGAAATTCTCGTGGGTGTAGGCTAGGCCTATGATAAGTTAGGTTGTCCTAATAAAATGGGGGTAATTTAACTAAAACTTGAGGATGCAAATAGGAGCGCACCTTTAGATGAGAGGTGAGTTGGGGTTCAACGAGAGTGCGATTCCACTTTTAATTATGAAATAAGTGCACCGATATTTATTATGCACGGTTAACACACTTGCTAAATATTTTTCATAATTCGGGCTCTGACCCGTTTTCTTTTCTCTCCTGCTTGTATATATATATATATACTAGGGTATGCCCGTGCCTGAAGGCACGACGAAATTTTTCCAAAATACGTAATCGCTAAATGACGATAAGTTTTCAAAGTACATAATATCAAAACGCAAAAAATTTCGAAGTGCGTAATTACAAAACCACAAAAATTTCGTTCCTCCACAAAACAAAGTGTAATTTTAAAAAAAATTGGTCATAATATCCTTTATTTATTGGATTATCCTACATAACGGTAGTGTTCACAATTGGTAATAAATCTCATGTCATGTTTAATTTGATAAAGTTCATTTTTGGTTAAAAAAAATAGGGTCGTGTTTGAGATAGGTAAACAATAATATTTCATGCCGTGTCGTGTTTATTTTGTCCGTAATTGCAAAACAAAAATAACATAATTGCAAGAAAAAAAAATTATTACCCGACAACAAAGTGAAATAAAAAAAAATTGTTATTCAAAATTTTCTAAAGCATATAATACAACTTTCCTCAAGTGACTCACAGTACATACAATAACAAATTGTCCAACAACATTCACATACGATATGAAATAAAATATATTCACTGCATTCACAAATCCATTGCATTGACATTGTGCCTCAAATAAACAAATTGTCTATTTAAAAAAAATTGGACAGAGTCTCCTTTGTTTATTGGACTATCCACCCTCTTAATGGGTACAACCAATCCAACAATATTCAATAATCTCAACAGTAAAATCTAACAAATATTTAAATGAAACAAATTTCGTAAAAATAATCACATATACATGAACTGAAGTCGTCCCGCATGTTCCACTAAAGCAATTGTCCGTAGTTTTCAAAATGTGACCTATACAAAACAAAAAATATAGTTAGTCAATTAAATTGTTTATGGAAAAAAATTCATAAAAAAATAATATTTACATTCTCAGTTATTTTTCTCAAAAAATATCCCAAAACAAACTACAACATATTTTTATATTTAACTCACCACATAATTGGAAGTTTCCGAAAACCCACCTGAAACGGTCCAAGCAAAAAATTGTTAGATGAACTGTGGTGTGTGTTCCAATATCTTAAAGAACACCAACCCAAATCCAAATACCCTAGATTACAAAAGCTGAAATGACATTATGCTTGGGAGAAATAACCTGGGGTGGCTGCGTGGGAGGGGGTGCTTGGGAGGGTGCGTGGGAGAAATTACTTGAAGCGGCTGGGCTGCTGCGTGGGAGGGGGGCTGTTGCGTGGTGGTGGGGGGGGGGGGGGGGGGAGGGTTGCGTGGGAGGGAGGGGCTGAAATCATCCTGATGGCAATTAGTTTTACTGCCAAACGTAACTTGAGACCAAATCTGCAAACATGAAAAGCTTACGGGTAAATCTAAAAAAAATTCGTGATGAAAATATAAATGGACAATGTCAGAATGCATTCCCCCCATCTCTACATGTCAGAATGAATACCGCAAAATCAAAAAAATTTATGACATTAACCAATAAGTGGGTACTTGGTGAAATTAATAGAAAATATAATCGTGATCATGTATGTCTTATATGTAAATGGTCTTTTCAACATAAATTGGTCAGGATGAACCCAAGTGGTATTGAGGTGATCCGTATGCTTCGCGTATGTTTTCTTGATAACTTTGAATGTAGCTAAAGTGAAAAGGAGAATTCCAACACACGAAAAAAAACTAAAAGAATAATAATTGAACATCTCAAAAAACTGAAAATAGGGTAAAGAAAAAAAAATGATGGAAAATAGGGGGAAGAAACTATAAGACTGTTGAAAAATGGGATACTATCAACTAAAGTCAGCCTCATAGGAGTTCGTATCTCTTTAAAATACATACCCAAAATAAGTTTATTAAAGTGAATACATATCTCAAACATTAGGAAATTTAAATTTCCACCCTCATAAGTAACTCAAATATACATTGATACATAATGTATAATTTAAATTGAAAGTATAATTTTGGCTATAATTTAAAGTGAAAGTATAATTTAAAGTGGCACAATCGAGTGTACCACTAATCATTATACAAAAAGTATAACAAATATTTGTGTCACAGCATAAGAGTTACTAACTTTTTAAATGTATATGTATGGTGAAACAACATGAAGGGAACTGCAGCCTTGACTATGAAACCTGTTGCCGAGGTAGTTGCATCTGGGACAAAGGGACTACAAACTTGTACTGAAGTCTAGCCACAAAAATAGAGGATATAATGTCATTATATTGAAAATCTGCCAACTTAAAAAAATGAAACACCTGTAATAACGAAACATCCGTAAAATTGTATTTTTTTGTTATTTTAAGAGTGTAAATGAACAAACACTTACTTGTCGGTGAACACTAAAATTGAAAAAGAGAAATGGGTATAACACTCTAAATAGTTAAAATAATCAATATTCACAATGCATCCTGTACTTGTACAAATAAGATGGTCAGATTAATTCAGTGTTATCGAACAAAATAAAACAATAAAATAACAATGAAAGAGCATAAAATCTTATCCCTGACACAGACCTGGAAAATAAAAGAGCATAAAATCTTAATAACAATGAAACCAAGTCAACTATTAACTAATAGACCTGTAGTTTTGAACTGTGCAACTGTGCAAATAACAGACCCTTCTACGCACCTGCCCCTATAATCCCCTGCAATTTCATGTAAGTAAGAATGCTGGTTCTTACTTATATCTAAGCAAGTAACCAATCACTTTCTACAAAAAGAAATTTCTTACTTACATCTAAGAAAGTACAGATAATGATTCCCAGAAATCAGTTACTTACATCTAAAAGATTAGATTAATACATCATACTAAATTATACCACAATTACACAATCTATTCAAACATGAATTCCAAGTTCATCTACCTCAATTATGTTCTTTAGAGGAGCTGGACGTAGTTGTTGCCTGTCAGCTGACACATACATGGGAGAAGCATAGGCAGTTATGGCATGTTGAAGAAGTTGTTCCTCCAACTCAGATCCTTCCATCTCTTTAAGATTCGCTTCACATTCATCTTCGTCGAAATCAGCTGCTGCACCGATGGGTGTTTAATGATGTCCTTATGTATATACACAATTCCAAACTACACACCCAATGAATGAATTCAGTTTATTCTATAAGGGAATAAGAAGTTTTATATATTTTTAAAACAAAAAAACTTAAGGTACTTGAATATGGTAACATCAACTGGAAGCACATGGCTTACTAAATTCAAATTAAAACATGGATACTTGGGGCTTACTAAATTCAAATTAAAGTTTAAAGTTAAAACTTTGCATTACCTGAAGAAGAAAGAATTAGAAAAGGGAATACATCACCTGAAGAAGAAAAATTGGAACTGATTAAAAAACTGAAGTTCATCCACTCTTTGAGAGCTATAGTAGCATACTTGACAATTCCAATCAACTAAGAGTCCAGAACATGATGTTGTATATTCCCAAGTAGTCTTGTTCTGTTAGAGACTTTAAATGCAATTATGGGTAAACACTATTAATGTATTACAATGCTTTGTTATGGATTCATGTAATACTATCATGATGATCAGGGTAATGTTGAAGTTCAATCACAAAATGCAGCTAATAGCTCAAATGGATTCATGTAATTCTTTCACCCTAATCATAGGGTTTGAGAGTTATAGTAGCATACTTTCACCCTGATCATTCGAAATGATTTTTAGTAGTACTTACGTAATAAATAAACACACATAAAAGATTGAGAAATTACTAAATATAAATATAAACATGATTTTCTATATTCACAGGTATATATGTACACTCAATTCCAACAGTGTCATGAACTGATATATTAAATAAACAAAGAAAACTAATTTTAAACCCAGATCTTAATTCCCCAACAGTCTAACTAACATTATAAAATTACTGGATTGGAACCTACACTCTTACAAAAAGTAAACTGGAATATCAAAACCACATATGCCATTGATCAATGATGGTGTCATTAAGCATGAAAATAGAAGCCCTGCTACTGAAGCTCAAGCTTAAAAGAACCTATTTCCTAAAAATGTTTTCTAAGAATAGACCTGATACAAAATACACCTAAAAACCCATATAACCTCACAACCCACGCATCCCTCTCTCTCCTGTTCTGAATTGGCAAAATCGGTCACATGAACCCAACCAAGCTAAATCAATCTCCCACATGCTACTAAGCCGCAGGACTACAAAAATTCAAAAAAAAAATTAAGCCTTCAGCAGCCATTGTTTAGAATCAAACAAAAACAAAAAATTAATGCTTACATATAAAAAATGGTTGCTCTTGCTCGACATCTACAAAAGGGAAAAAATAGCATAAGAAACAAAGTCCCAAATTCATAATTTCTTACCGAAGTAGTACAGACCTATTTAGATCCCAAAATTAGGGAAAAATAAACAATAAAGAAACAAAGCCCTAAATTCAGAATTTCTTACCAAAGTAGTACATACCTATTTAGATCGCAAAATTGGAGGGATTAACTCTCGTAATCTGCAAAAGGAAAAACGTAAGAAACAAAACCCTAATATTTCTGCAGTAGTAGATCCCTCATCATCTTTCTGCCATGCTGCGCATATGCCGATGCGATCCTAAAATCCTAACGTCAACCTTAATCAACCCCCAAGTAATTACATAATAGTACCACCACCACCGAGTATCTACACAACAGTACAACTGCACGGGAAATAGACGGATACTACCTTTAAAATAAGCAATACATGCCTGCAAGTTATAGCATATGATAGTTATAGAAGGTATGTCAAATACTCCACTCACTGAAATACCAGGTATGTCAAATAATCCACTCACCGTGAATCTATATAAAGGCAAAACTCTATTCAAAAACTATTAGGATAGTTTGAAGTTGCACAGTGGCAGGTACCATTGTGAATCTGCACAACGGATGGTACCTGCTACTGCTACTTGCATACACTTCGGGATAATATAACCAAGGACTATAGTGATATGGGAATATGTGGATGCATAAAATATTCAGCTGCACAGTGGTTGTGGCTTAAAACCAAAAATTACAGATTACATTATTGCAAGTGTTCTCAATCTATTGCAGATTACATTCTTGTATGGGATATACCCTATTGTGGCTTGTGATTGTGGCTTAGAACCAAAAGTTGTGGTTGTGGCTTAAAAGCATCACTCGTTGTTTCAGGCTCTTTTTTGTGCATTCGATATCACTCTCTTGTCTCTATTGCCGCAGTTTTAGCCACAACAACATTGAATTACATCCATATTACTGTTTCATATAAAATTACATTTCCTGAATTGAAAAACAAATCAAGTTGAAAGATCCATGACATACCTATTAATTCTCGGTCCTCTGTGTAAACTGTTCTCAGAAGTTAGAATGTGTAACATTAGTTAGTGGCGTAGACATGTAATGTTTGAGACTCAAACATTAGTTTTGCTTCCTGTAATGACTCGGTGGCATCAACTCATTTCAGACCTTCATTTCAGACCTGCTTCCTGTCATGACTTGGTGTAATACAACTATAACACATGAGGTCTATTATACTGGGGGCTTCGCCTCACTGTGAAAACAACCAAATAACACATTATCTCACTGTTCGGCTTCGACTCTACAACATCATCAGTAGAAAGGAAAATTTTGGATAGAATTCCTCACCCCTGCCTTAATATTTTATTTTGTTTCTATGGGAATTTAACAACTTTTTCGCTTAAATTAAGACAACTTACTATTTAATCATTAACATCGTTATGCTTTACCCATAAGTTGTCTACGGAACGCCCAAATTGATAAGGGTCTATATAGAACGCCCAAATTGATAAGCTTAAAAATCTAAGGAAAAAACAAAATAATTAATATGAACAATGGTCCTGATAATGAAAGCACTCTTAAAACAGGGCTTGATAATGCATAAGATAAAATGTAAATGAATCATATGTCAAATTCCCATCTTTTGTAGTCATATTTGCATATTAATTTTGAAACCACGCAAAAGGGACCAATATATTAATTACCAACCTGCAAAAAGTCAAATGCATTAATTACCACCAAGGTAAAAGCCAAACAAAAATCAATACAATTCTAAAACCCCAACAACTGAGAAAAGCAAATTATCTTAAACCAAAAGCATACAAACTCAAACCCAAATCCCAAATAGTTCATTTATTGATCTGAGATACTTACAAAGATACAGCTATGGATGATGTAAGGTTAAAGACAGCTTTAGCAGAATATATAATAAAAGCCTTAGCAGACTATACAAAAATAGCCTTAGCAATCATCCAATAGCGTATAGTAACTCTAAGCCTAAGCTTTACAAAAAGTCGAAACGATCGACTTCCCAAAAAAGTATCCTCTAATAGTCAATCATGGAATCGCAGGAAACATCCTCATAATAACTCTACGAAATGTCCACGTATCCATCTCGACGTACTTGATATGAAGATTGGCACAATTTACAACCACCTATAAGAAATATTAATAGTTAAGACTAATTTTTAAAAATGAATGAAAAGAAAAAACATTTTAAAGACGAAGTACCTTGTTGTGGGAACCCCATGTAAGCAACCTACGGGTATTTATCCGCTCTTGATGCTTTACCATTGGCTCCCAATCCTAAGAATAATTAAAAAATTATCAAAAGATGATATAAAGGGGTCAAATGTGTAGTTTATAGGGAAAATAACACTAATTACTTTATAGGAGGACTTCCGGATACACAATATTTGTTGTCGAAAGCGAACAATCATCAGAAAGAAGGGTAATGCGATTTGCACTTGTGCATCGAGATAACGCTACATATAATTGGCCATGACTAAAAACTGGCGTGCGCAAGTCAATTCCCACAAACTTTACAGATTGACCCTGTGATTTGTTGATGGTCATTGCATATGCCAGTCGAATTGGGAATTGGCGTCTCGTCATTTTTATAGGGATCTCCGCAGATGAAGGAGATATGAGACTCTGGGAATGAATACTAAATTTCCACACTTATCACCCGTTAATATTTGGGCCTCAATTACATGCTCTCCACATTTTGTAACCACCAATCGCGTGCCATTGCAAAGACCATCCTTCGGAGCAATGTTTCTCAAAAGCATAATCGGAGAACCCACCTTTAACTCCAACTTAAAAAGGGGTAAACCAGAAGGACTGAGAGAATTCAAAAACTCATTTGGGTACTGACTGTGTACGTCTCTACCGGACTCGTCGTCACACATTTTATCGGCACCAAAATAAGTTTTTGTATCACCCGGAAAGATATTCAATGCCAAATTATTTATAGTAGTCACATCGTCATTCCGCGCTGAAAGAATTGTTCGTTCGGTGAGGAAGGTTGGTGTAACAGTACCGACCACATTCAACAATGGATACACCTTCGCAATTAGATCACGGACATCATTACACTTTTGTATTGAGGAAGGCAATGATACAACTTCAAGAGGATTGGACCCAATCTACAAAAAAAAAGTCAAATGCATGCATGTTGAACGAAGATTGTTAAAAAATAGAAAAGAGTAAATAGCAGTACCTGATCCAAGAACGTAGAGAAATGAATTGTCTCAGGCTCCAATGGGTTTAGTCGCATATTTAGATGTAATGTCAAAACATGGATGTGCCTCCAAAGCATAGACCGCCTTAATGAAGCGGAAACAATTTCTTCTCTAACTCCTCTAGGGATAACTGGTAAGATTTGTCGAAAATCACCGCCAAGAACTACTGTAATTCCTCCAAATGGCTTTTTAACATCACAAATATCTTGCAATGTCCTATCTACAGCCTCAAAACAATGCCTATGTTGCATAGGAACTTCATCCCATATTATAAGTTTAACTGATTTGAATAGCTCTGCATGTATCGACTGCTTTGTAAATCCACAATTTGAGTTTTCAAGAATGTCCAAAGGTATTCAAAATGTTGAATGTGCAGTCCGACCACCAACTAACAACAAAGAAGCAATGCCAGACGAAGCAACAGTAATAACTGTATGACCCAAACTACGACAGAAGGTTGCAATTGTATTGTACAAAAATGTCTTTCCAGTGCCAGCACCTCCATTCAAAAAATATGTAGTCCCCTTATTCTCGAAAACAGATGATGTTATCGCTGAGTAAGCTATACGTTGTCCCTCATTAAGGCGATCAACATCTAATTGTGCATCACCTTGCATTGCTAACGATTGTAACTGATGATGTTCTGAGAGTAATCTGTTCCCACCCACAGTTGTCCAATTAAAAGTTGGCAGAGGCATTGGAGGGAAGTCACTTAAACTCTTACCAGACTCTTGAAGCACCTCATTTAGAAGATACAAACCATAATCCTCAATTTGGATGTCAGTTGGATTTGGGATAGAAAATAATGTGCGTAACTTATGAATCAGATCATCACATATATGAATGGAAAATTGATTCCATAATAACTCCGGATGCAAAGGAAAACATTGTGTAAGTATAACACCAAACAAACGCCGAAGTTGATATCCGGTGCGCATGATGGATGCCTCCTGTAAACATTGAACCCACTCATTATCGTCTTCAAGCAATCCCCTCGCTATACACGCCGATTTGAAAGTCTCGTGTAATACACAATTCACCGTGCGTAAGCACTCGAATGATGTGGGCCCTTTAACAACGGTCAAAAGCAATCGCAAATAAAACCTTTCTCCAGAATTCGGGCTAGCATAGTACATTCGCCCAATAGCAAACTCGGATGATTTCCGTGCAGTCCATAGTTTCGTTTTAGAGCTCCAAACATAATGTTGGGGAAACTCTTGGTAGGTATACTCTCGTGCAGAAGGATTCAATGCGCAAAAAGCAAAAAACCCGGTTAACGAACTCATTTGACCGCTGGCTCTTTGAGCAATCGTAGCTGATGAATGTGAAGGATCAAACACAACATGATGCATGCCAGGTAAATGTAAATCTAATCGTGTAACAGGCGGTTTCTCCTGATGCATGTGATTACCATAAATTCGCCAAGCTGCTTCAGGAGGTCCAATGTACCTTGCATCTAAATATTGTTGGATTTCATCAACACCTCCCAAAACCATAGTTGTGCGATCATGACCCTTATATATGTACTTATTTATATATTTAACGCATCGTAACCCAGCACAAACCTCGACATTAATGTGACAATTGAAAAGTCTAGACAAATATGGATTATAGGGGACAACATCTTTGTTTGATACCTTTTTTCCACTGCCAGTAGTATATTCCTTACCATCATCACGACGACGATAGATTGGATATCCATTATTATCCATTATTGTGGCTTCTGCAAATGCTCGAGGGTATTTTTTCGTGCATATACCGTTCTCCATGCAAGGGGAATTCGGATTCTGGGAGCCGCATGGGCCGTGTACCATGCAACTCAATATAGTTTGGAAAAGTGTAGGATCATAAGTGGGATCTGGAAACTCAGCAGAGACAAAATTATCTACTTGGGCACATGTTTTAATCTTGCTTTGACAATCGAGGAAAAGAAGAGCATGCATGTGGGGCAACCCCCTTTTTTGAAATTCGATTGTAAACACATGGGCCACTTTCTTGCCAAAAATATTTTTATCCTTAATCTCCTTCATTAGGGCTTTTCTCTTTAGTTCAAAAACACGTGCAACCAAATCTGGACGGTCGAGAGCATTTTGACCCGGTAAAAGTTCCTTACTGATTTCAGGCCATTTAGGATTGGCGGTCATTGTGAGAAAAATATCAGGGTGTTGATTGTACCGAGTGATGGCCATCGAATCTTGGTAAATCTCAAACATATTTCGTGCACTACCAGTAAAAGAAGATGGCAAAATCATTCGCCTACCAATTTGCAATGGTTCAACACCCTCAGACATACAATCGCTAAGATCCTTGTATAATTCTACCCGAAGTTTGCTTTGATTAAGTCTGAAATAAGTCAAGCGATTTTGTTCCGTTGAAGCCCATGCATCCACAATAAACTCCTGCATAAGTTTACCTCCTCTCAAAATTGTAGAGTACTCAGTGCCATGTTGAAACAAACGATAACTATAATAATACAGTTGAGTTAGTCGATGATCCTGATCAACACTGTTTGCCACGTCCCATAACTTCATCTCAGGGTCCCAACCAAGTTGACCATGAGGGTATAAAAGAACGTAGTGCAGAGGTAGGTAAGCTGGGTGACATTCATTGACTCGCATCAATTGATCCCTCCCTCGAAGGCGAACAATAATGTCTCTCATTGCAGACGAATTATGGCCATCGCCGGGTAAAATAACCGCAATCTCATCAGTCGAAGGCAAATTATACCTTCTACGATCTGCTGCAGAATTGTAATGTAAGTATGCTGGCAAGTTCAGGTCGGATCCAGAGGATTCATTTAAAATAGCAAACGCCTGACGATATTTGTGGATAAAAGGATTGTTGACCTCCAAGCAACCTTGAATTATTTGCAGTACATCACTTCGTAATTGTGGATTCCTACGTTCCCTAACACTCAAAGCCACACTGGGATCATAAATGTATAACTGGGCATATGAAGCTTCTTCCTCATGTCCCGGTTCCGGTAATAAGGATCCAGTACGATGACGTAGTTCGCCATGAATGGTGAAAGATGATGGACCCCTACCTCTGAGGACCCTATCATCCATTTGAACACCAAGACTTGTAAAGGCGTTAGCAGCATTATACTCTCTAATATGACTCTGGAAAGACTTGCATTGAACATCATTACCATCGAACAGATGTTTAATTTCCGGTGGGGGTTCAAGTAGATGTGGTAATCGAACTTGTCCTTGTCTACAACACTTCCCAAATAGAGGGCGAATCTTTGATGAGGTCGATAATCTTTCACCCATCCAATGTAAAGCTAAACAATGACGGCAAGGGACATCCATGGGCCCAAGAAAATGTCTTTCTAAATGGGCATGTGGTTCTTGAGGTGCACTCGTGCTCGCAATATTTCCACGGCTTTGTATAGTGGATCTATATATGAAATAAGAAGGTGTGAAAAATAAAATGAAGGATAGTTCACAACGTAAAACAATATTAGATAATAGATAAAAAGAAATTATACCTATGACTATGTGCATTAGATGAATGGCAATTTTGAACATCTCGATTATTCTCTGTTTCAAGGTGGGGTATAATTTCTAACGTATTGGGGACCAATACATTTTGGAGAGAATTTGATGTCGGAGAGTGTTCTTGGAGGACTCCGACACACTGTTCTTCAGAATCAATTAGGTCGAAATCTTAGCAAAGGTTTCGAGGTGACATAGATGGGGGTATATTTGTCTCCACGACTGGGATTGGTAAACTATTCGTCAAAGGACTAATTCTTCGAATAGAAATGTGTGAAAGATTTGGAGTACTAACTTCTATAAATTGCTTAGTTATTGACGATGGGACCTGAGCCACATCATTATCTGACGGTAAATGTGAAACCTTTGATCGCTTAGGAGAACCTTCAGTGCAAGCAAAAGCAGGTGGCCCCATAGAATTGTTAACATGGGGAGTATGACCAGAAATAGGTTGATGTAACTGAAATGCTCTTTCTCGATCACGTCTTTGTCGTTGGGCAAGTGCGCGTTTTGAGATGAAGTTATTGGAGACAAACGTTTGATCAATTGCCTAAAGAAAACAAAAAAATTATCTGCATTGCGTGATAATGGAAAGGGGTGCGCTCATAGTCTTGATAATATAGTGAAATTAAGTCTCCAGTATTGGTGTAAACTTTAGAGATTGTATAAAGCCTAATGGTACACATTAATCACTTAATTATTTAATAACACCACCATTATTGTAGGGTAAAATAACACCACCAATAATGTAAAAGGTTAATAATAAAAACAAACCGCTTCTGGACAAACATTATACTTCCCCATCCATGCCGCCTACAAAAGAAATATAAGCATATAAAAATAATATTACATAATGCCATAAAGAATATTATCATAAAAGTTTCTGAGATGTGTTTTACCCTTTTACGTGTGGGAACTTCTTTCTCCTTTCCCTTGCCTTTCTCATTTGCATTATTGAGTATAGTTTGAGTCTGTTAATTGTAAGATTGATACTATAAATGGGGAGTGAAGAAGTTGTAAATATGAAGTTGAAACGATAAAAGCATTTAGTAGCTAGTATTTACCCCAATATGCATAACATTTGGTGGAACATCATCACGTATAACGATACCAATGTTATTTCCATGCGGCCTTTGATTCTATGAACAAAGAAAGAAATGTTGAAAAAAAAATTAGGTAGATTATAGAGAAATGAAGAACACTAAGTACAAAATTAGAAAATAGTAGATATAATCATAGTAAACCTATAATTAGTTAAACATACCACACTTAAAGTGGCACTTTTTTTCCCTTTTCCTTTTCGTATATCCTATATGAAAAGGTTAAGTGTATATAATTAGATAAAGAAATATGTTATATATATTCGAATAGATGAGAATAGAAAAAAATTCAACCTTAGTGGGTGCCAAATTCCCTTTTTCCTTCCCATGTCGTATTGAAGGTGTGCAAATGTTAACAGGCTGTAGCGGAGATAAGAAAAGAGGATATTGATTACGAATGGAGAAACTTCTTATAAGTACTATATGAAAACAAAAGTGCATTTTCTTACCACGGAACGAACACTATTTAGATCAGATTCATCGAGGACATCAACGCTGATATTATTTTGACGCAACCTTTGAATCTGTAATTAAAAAGGCAAAGGATGGAATCAATATATAAACATATAAGTGAGGGGAATAAATATTGATGAGAGGAGTTCGGTTGTTATAGCAATCGCTGCATCTTCATTCACCTATAAGTAAAGAATGAAAATGTATAAGAAAATTATTAGGAAGTAGGAATTGATCTCATTTAAGTGAAAGAGAGTATAATTAAAAGTAACATACGTTGCCAAACACGATAACGTTATCCATGTGAACAAAGAAGTCAACTACAAAATGAAAAAATGAGAAGTAATTATTAAATGTGACTAAAACACAACATGAACTATACCAAATGAAAACTTTCTTAATAAAAAGTACTAATGAATCGTCATACATTCTTCCCAATAAAAAGTAATAATGAATCGTCATACATTCTTCCCAATAAATGTTTATAGAGCTTGCAAACATAGTGATTGTTGTACCGAATGCAACACAAATGAATACTAACATTCCAAAGAGTAATAAACCCATAAAACATTAGAAACATTATACGAATCGGCAATATACATTTTTTACATAAGATATTCAATCAAATAAGAAATCCCATTAAAACTCCCAGAAATGCAACCATTGCAACTCTCATAAACCGATAAGAAATCAAAACCGAATGCAACACAAATGTTTATAGAGCTTGCAAACATAGTGTTTGTTGTACCGAATGCAACACAAATGAATACTAACATTCCAAAGAGTAATAAACCCATAAAACATTAGATGAACATTAGAGTAATACTCCAAAGAGTAAAAAACCCATAAAAATAAGAAGTACTAATGAATCGTCATACATTCTTCCCAACATTCCAAAGAGTAATAAACACATAAAACATTAGATGAACATTAGAGTAATACTCCAAAGAGTAATAAACCCATAAAAATAAAAAGTACTAATGAATCGTCATACATTCTTCCCAATAAAAAGTAATAATGAATCGTCATACATTCTTCCCAATAAATGTTTATAGAGCTTGCAAACATAGTGATTGTTGTACCGAATGCAACACAAATGAATACTAACATTCCAAAGAGTAATAAACCCATAAAACATTAGAAACATTATACGAATCGGCAATATACATTTTTTACATAAGATATTCAATCAAATAAGAAATCCCATTAAAATTCCCAGAAATGCAACCATTGCAACTCTCATAAACCGATAAGAAATCAAAACCGAATGCAACACAAATGTTTATAGAGCTTGCAAACATAGTGTTTGTTGTACCGAATGCAACACAAATGAATACTAACATTCCAAAGAGTAATAAACCCATAAAACATTAGATGAACATTAGAGTAATACTCCAAAGAGTAATAAACCCATAAAAATAAGAAGTACTAATGAATCGTCATACATTCTTCCCAACATTCCAAAGAGTAATAAACACATAAAACATTAGATGAACATTAGAGTAATACTCCAAAGAGTAATAAACCCATAAAAATAAAAAGTACTAATGAATCGTCATACATTCTTCCCAATAAAAAGTAATAATGAATCGTCATACATTCTTCCCAATAAATGTTTATAGAGCTTGCAAACATAGTGATTGTTGTACCGAATGCAACACAAATGAATACTAACATTCCAAAGAGTAATAAATCCATAAAACATTAGAAACATTATACGAATCGGCAATATACATTTTTTACATAAGATATTCAATCAAATAAGAAATCCCATTAAAACTCCCAGAAATGCAACCATTGCAACTCTCATAAACCGATAAGAAATCAAAACCGAATGCAACACAAATGTTTATAGAGCTTGCAAACATAGTGTTTGTTGTACCGAATGCAACACAAATGAATACTAACATTCCAAAGAGTAATAAACCCATAAAACATTAGATGAACATTAGAGTAATACTCCAAAGAGTAATAAACCCATAAAAATAAAAAGTACTAATGAATCGTCATACATTCTTCCCAATAAATACCTCCTATCTAGATTGCAAGGATAGAAGAACATTAGAGTAATCAAATAAAATTCCAAAAATGCAAAGAGTAATAAACCCATAAAACATTAGAGGAACATTAGAGTAATCAAATAAAATTCCAAAAATGCAGCCATTGAAACAGAGTTTTTGCAAACACAGTATATACTAAAGAGTGTAAACCCATTGTAAGAGAGTATTTGTTGTGACATTGATAACCCATTGTAAGAGAGTATTTTTTTTTTTGTGCACTTTCAAAACATTTCAGCCACCACTTTCGGCCAATAAAATCATTACCCATAAAACTATTGATATAAAATCGATACCCGTAACCCATTGATGAGAGTGTTTGCTGTAATATTGATAAAATCATTATCAATGTTTGCTGTAACATTGATACCCGTAACCCGTTGTTGTAACATTGATAACATTGATAACAGAGCATAAAAAACACAAATGTAAACCTATTGATAAACCCCAATGATAAAACCTCTTCACAAACACCCATTGAAAAACCTAAAACCGTTACCTGCTGAAGAACGAAATGGAGAGAGGATGGAGAGCGGTGAAGAACAACAGAGCATAAAAAAACACAAATGTAAACCTATTGATAAACCCCAATGATAAAACCTCTTCACAAACACCCATTGAAAACCCTAAAACCGTTACCTGCTGAAGAACGAAATGGAGAGAGGATGGAGAGCGGTGAAGAACAAAATGGAGAGAGAGAGAGAGAGAGGAGTGTGTACTCGGTGAAGAACGAAATGGAGAGAGAGAGGTGGATTTCTCTAACCCGCGCTCGATAGAGACGGTGAAGGTAGTCTCGGTAGTGTGTAAAACTTTCTTAGTGTTAATTTCCAATTTTATCCTTGTATTTGAATTTTGGGTAAAAGGAGGAAAGGAAATGAAGGGTAAAAAAGAGGGGGAACTCAAATATGTAAAGGACAAACTTGTCTTCCAAATTTGTGAATAGTGAAAACACCATCCTACTTTATTATATATATATATATATTTCCACAGGTATCCTACCGCATGGATGCCGGATGACCTTCTATCCAGAGTCTTGGGAGCCGTAACAGGTGCGGACTGTTGCGGGATGTATCTGGTAGCCGCTTCCTACTTCTTTAAAATTCTAGGTAGGATTCATGTTGTATATCGGGTTTATTCCAAGGGATATTTATATACATGTTTATATTTATTCCATTTCAGTTATTGTATTGGCTATGACCCGACAGCTTATTCGGGTCTACTTTTTGTAGTACATTCGGTTGTATTTATTTATTTCATTTTATTTCTAGCATTTAATTTATTATAGTTCTCTCATGCATTCTTTCATTCCTTTTTTTAGTAGTGTTATAGTGTTGGTTTGTTGTCTGTTGCATATTTTATTTAAATTTTAACATCCCGCTTATATGATTTCGGGTATTTAGTCCTATATTATATAGTACCGACAGTTGATGTTGAGACTGGACCATCTGAAACTCCTGATTTAATATAGTATAGGGCTGGCCACCCATTACTATTTTAGGCGGGTTGTTACACTCCCCTTATTAATAATTGTTAATATAAGTCACTTGACATTGATACAGATTTAACACTCATCTAAATAAGCCTATGGGAAGTTCGAAACCAAAAATCGGGCTTAAAAAGGTCATTCTGGAATCTCGTTAGAAAATCCAGAGATCTCGTTCGAACGAACCACCAAACTCGTTAGAAGGGCTACTGGAATTTCGTTAGAAGTCTCGTTCGAACGACCTGGGTTGGACTTCTAACGAAATTTCTGAAGTTGCCCAGTTCATCTCTCAACTTCGTTTTCCCTAACTTTTACCACTCAAAACTCAACCTAAATTCATTCCAACCCAAATATAATGTTTCCCACTATCCTAAGTCATCTTAGAACATATAATAACATAATTTTGGAGGTCAAATCCTTCTAATCATCATGTAATTTCAATAAATTTCCAAAATTTACCACAAACCCTATTAACATGAACCTAGAACTTATTTGTTCATAAAAACTCCATTTTAATTCTTGATTTACATCTAGTTCATCAACTTTCACAATTCTACTAAGGGAAAAATCCTCTACATGCAAACCCCCATCAGATTTTCTAAATATTCTACACGATTTCATCATAGGAAAACCCAAATTGGTATTTGTTGTTCTAAAACCTCAGTATATATTAACAAGATTAATAATTGCTAAGAGAAGAGCAAGATAATCACTTGCCTTAAAAATTAACTTCTGATTCGCGGGTTGAAATTGGTATAGGAATGATCTTCCTGACACGATCTACGCGTTGGTGTACTTTTTGTTGTAAAAGGTTGAGTTCTTGGCTTAGGCTCTAATGGAGTCTCCTTCTTCCTTGGTTCTCTCTCTCTTTTCCTCTTTTTTCACGTAGGTTGAAACTGACGACTACTAAGCCCAAATGCCTTTTAATTAAACCTAATTTTCGTCCATATAATTACCCAAAAATTTCAAGAGACCAAAATACCCCTCCGGGGTGTCGTTTTGGGCTAAAAAGTCCTGGACTCTAATTTAAATACCCGAGTAGTGTTTTCTGACTATTTCGACCCTTCCGGACACTCTGGCGCACTCAAAATAATCGTCCGAGTTATACAAAAATAAATTACCTTTTGACCCTCCAATTATATACAAATGACTCGACTCATACGCGTCCCAATTATTTATAACATAACTGCCGTGTATCTCATTCTCGGCCATACTATTATTTCAATAATTAGTAACTCTCATCCCGCTAGTGAATATTATAATAAAATCGGATTAATTTCAATTTTCTCCCTTTAATTTAATTAATCCCCATTTTCCATAAAAATAATTATGCGTAAAAATATTGGGTATTACATGATTATTAGGTTTGTCTGGAATAATGTTAAAATTAGGTCTTTTAGGAGCATATTAGTATATAAAAAAATGTTGGTCTTTAATTTTTGTGGCTAGTTGGATCGTTGGAGTTAATTTAAAAATGTTATCACTGGTTGTAATGAAGTTCACGAGAATGTGTTGGAATATTATAGTGAACTATCGTGTTTTATCTATTAATTTTATTTTATTTTATTATATCCTTCACATAAATCTAGGCTATCCTTGAAAACGAGAGTGATTAATTATATAATTTTAAACATTCATATGTTAAATGAATTATGTCATCATGCACTATAGGAATTCTATGCAATTGAGTAGTCAATGTTAGTTTTAATAATCTTGGTTGAAAACATCCTTCATATATCAAATTCATTGAATTTATTTTATAGCACTAATTATTATGGATAATGTGATTCAATGATTGTCAAATTTGTCCCCTTACCCGCGATACATTGTTGGGGAAACAACGTTTAAGAGATTGACTTAGCATAGGTTGTTCTTTGTTTAAATAAACATTACAAACTGTAGATATTGTAATGTTTAACATTGGTTGATAAAAGTTATTTGTGAAAGATGTTGATCATCCAGAGCCACTCTTTACAAATTTTGCACTTTTTGTTCTCGGGGAATTTTCTCACATTCTCACTTTCATACAAATATTGCATATCCTTGAACTTAGGGCTCAACAATACTATATAAGTTTATAAATAATACTAAGATAAAGTTAGTCTTGAGTTTTACTTTTAGCTTTTGTTTCATTCATAATTTTTAATTTCAAAGACAAAATTAAAAAATTATATATTATAATAATTATTCTTAAAAGATTTTGTAAGAATGTCATAGTTAGTGTTGTTTTTAGAATAAGTTATCTTATTTTGTGTTCGTCAACTTCTAAATTGTCAGGGATTATAAAAAATAGGAAGTAACATTTGAATTTTCATACTTTTGAGCTTCTCGGAACAACAAGAAAATACTCATTATATGTATTTCAATTTGAAGGTATAATGTCCACTTAAGCCTGCCAATGCCAAGAAGGGAACTTCTACTTGCACAAATAATGTTGGCGTCTCGGTAAGTACATTTCCCTTGGCAATATGAATTATGCAACGATGACTCGGGAATGTGAGAATTATGCAATGATTTTCAAACTGAATTTTAGTATATATATATATATATATATATATATATATATATATATATATATATATATATATATATATATATAGGCCGACTCTAATGTGGACGCAACTTGCGGACTGATTTTTCCATATTTTTTAAAAATAGTAAAAAAACTTTTTTCGACTTTATTTTTTTTCTTGGTATTTAAACATTCCAGGGGACCCCTATAAAAAAAACTCAAAATGAATTGTTTTGCTATTTTTAAAAAAATCGGTCAAACATATGTCAGTTTTTAAAACTCTTGAAAACTGACATATGTTTGACCGATTTTTTAAAAATAGTAAAACATTTCATTTTGAGCTGATTTTTTACAGGGGTCCCCTAAAACATATAAATACAATAGAAAAAAAATCAAGTCGAAATTTGATTGTTTGTTATTTTAAAAAAATACACAAAAATCCGTCCGCAAGTTAAATCCGCAAGTTGCGTCCGCATTAGCGCCTGACTGTATATATATATATATATATATATATATATATATATATATATATGCCAACTACTTAATACACTACACCAAAATTCACATTTAGTAAGAGTTTTTCATGTGGTTGATAGGTTTGTGACAAGAAAGCTATTCTATTGGCGAATATGGATCATATTATTTGGTTGGTTACCGCCAGTGTCATCCCATCACCATTTAAGTATGAAGATGTTAATACACATTCCCTCGCACTGAATCTTCTATGTCTACTTCATAAGATTATTTACCAATCTTTATGATTTTTATTGTCTAGTTTAACAGCATCAAAAGTCATATTTCAAGAAGGGTTTGGACGATGGTCTAAGGGCAGTGGGCAAGAGCAACAGATGAATCCTTAATCTTCGGCCGTCCAAATCTAGTGGTCGTTGATGAGGGCAATTTGACCCCCTCTCCCTTAGCTTATTCATTAATAGTAGTTTAGGTTTGTTGTGCTTAAATTTTTTTATTTGCTTTTATTTAATAATTTCTAATTCATTTATCCATATGTGTGTGTATATGTGTGTGTGTTTGGGTTTTAGATATGTTTCTCATAGTTTGAATACCATGAATGGATCATCATCAATAATAGTACCAATAAACATGAGGTCCCACATGGATTGCACAAAAAATAGATTGATCAATCCTTACTAAACATGAGGTCTCACACCATATTTCATGATGTAATGTGGTGGGCCTTCTTTGGATGCTCCTGTCCTTGCCTTATTCCTCATTTTTCTTGATTATACCCGGCCTATGCCCTGCTCAATCCTATTTCACTTAGGATGCAGACCTACTACTGCTATGCCTTAGTTTTTGTAGATGGTTAGTTTTTGATGCAACTCTGTGGTTTCATGATGATATTAATTTTGGATAGGCCTTGGATGTCATCACATAGTTACCACTTCAGGGATTTGTTTGATGCATCATTATCTCATTTTCATCACCTGCTATAACTAGTCTCGAATGTTGTTTTTCAAATCAGGAGCTTTCTTATTATGATTATTTTAAAATTGTAAAGTAGATAGGTGGTTGAGAAGTACAAATACTAACAAATTTTTATCCATTCGATAATCTTTCGTAAGGTAAAATTAAGGTCATTGCTAATTATCTCAGTGATCTGTGTGCGTTACATTATACTTCTGATCATCGAAATTGGTGTAGTTAGAGCAACTAGGAATTTTTTCATCCTACCATCAGACCCTTTTTTCCACTTTGTTCTAATGATTCCATTCACTCTCCCGTCTACCATGAATATTGGTAAGTGAGTGCTAAATGTGTTATGCTCATATTTGTTATATCATAGGCATCCTAACTATATTAAGCCCATTTTAAAATCATGACGTTGACACATTTTGGGTTTATTACATAAACCTCTAGGATATGTTAATTTGAGTACGACTCCATTATCAGATCCTAGAATTGGATGCATACCTTGTTGATATGATATGTTAATAGGCTATAAGGTTTGGCCTCCCCGTTTCGATCACGCCCCGTATTTTTTAGAACCTTAATTATATCATATTTTAATACTTGTACCGACCATGGACAAGCCATATGCTCGCTCTGCGTGCTTCTTCTGTGGCAGTGTATTTGTTTTCCATACATCTTGGATACATGCATGTTTGGTAGTGTCTTCTTTTTATATTTTTTGAATACATTTAAATGTTGCTTTTATATGTTTATTTTTGGCAGTGTCTACTATTTCACAATGTAACTGATCCATATACTATGACTTAGTTTTGTGACAACCCGCAAATCCTAAATAAGGGGTGGCCAGCCCGATACTCCAACATAACGGAATCATGGATGGAAATCATTCTTAGCATCGTAACAATAAAATAAGTATATGGGAAAACCACCCAATAATTCAGAAAACGGGTTGCCAAAAATTTTAATTTAGTTTGATTGCAAATAAAAGAAAACAGTTTAAACAACCCAAATCTGAAGAGAAAGTGGAATTCCAAAAGGGCTTATATTACAACAACAACAAATATACAATAAAGGACCGAATATGCTGACGGTCAACAGGTACATACAATGTGCTACAACAGTTTAATAATTTATATAATACATCCACTAAACAGTTACAAAGTTTGGGCCACATGCCCGAATGACAGACCCGATCATATCTAGATTACAAAAGAAGAAAACGTCTAACAACACATCCTGTAATATCCGCAATATCTTACAGCTCCTCAAAAGCATAGGATTAGGAATATCATATCGGGCGCCCTTGCGGCGGAGCACCTGAGCGGATACAATTTCATGCACAACAAGGGAAATGAACGGGTCAGGGCCCGATTTTTATATGATTACCAGATGAATAAGAAGCATGACAGTTATGAAATATTAATCATGAATGATAAGGATAAGAGTCAAACAACATAATTCCAAGGCATAATAAAGCATTTTAAATGATTATGTCTTTTATTAAATTATGCAAGAGAATATAATTAGACATCAGAAATTTAAAAGCCTCCATCATTAATTACCATTTCATTTCAAATTTCCATTCCTTAATAGGAATATAATACCATCATATGTTCTTATGGAATTTTACATATCTCAAGTCCCACTTGATTTATAATGGTCATATTCTTATACATATAACGATTCTAAGACCGCCCCTCCAAGTTTCCCCACTGGGCGCGCCCCTAAATGACTATCATCTTCCATGGCCCGTCAAACAAGACAACCTGGGCACCTAATGCACGTCGGGAAGTGGCCATATGCCTGCGAGTGAGTCATAACCACACCCAGAATTACCTCACTAGCACAGAATAAAACATATAACAACCCCGCATATGGCCGAGGACTGTAGTCTCCCTGCATTCACTAGCCAGGGGGCATCACCTCATGCGCGAGCTTCCCTTATGATAGCATTTAGAGAGGTGTGTTTAAGTAAATTAGCATTTACCATTTAAATCTTATTTTCATTTCCATTATTCATATGTATGTTTCATTTTATTCGAAACCATCATCATTGAATATTCTCATTAATATTCATCATATATTAAGTCCCGAATTAATCTCCAAGTGATCACAATATCGCTACAAGTCCCAAGGTCTTTCATACCTCATTAGGGCCCCTAGAGTCTCCAAGTATGGGCCTACAAATCCAAGATATTTAACTGATTTCTAAAGAAAAGAAAAACCCAAACCTCAATTTGTACACATCCGGAATAAGCCCCATTTAACCCAATCCTAATGTAGGGTAATGACTCAACTCAACTAAAACTCTAGGACTCTAAGTTTACTTCATTTAAGAAGGTTCCTAAGTCCCTATCAGAAGAAGAGATCTAGATAGCAAATAAGGTTTGAGGGTGAAAAATAGGGGACCGGTCGACCGCGTCTCAAAATTTTACCTAAGAAGAAAAGCAGAAAGCTCAGTTCGGAAGGGCCGGTCGACCGGTCAGAGGACCGTGGTCGACCGCACACCAAAAATTATGCCTTTGTGGGAAAGTAGTGTGCCCTCCCCCGAAGGCCCGGTCGACCGGTCAGAGGACCGCGGTCGACCGGTCATAGCAGACCTAGACCATTTTCATCCTCCACCAAGCTAAATCCAAGGCCAAATTTCAACCTTTTGCCTTTCTCCCCATAACCCCCAAGTACAATATTACCAACAACATTTCCAAACCTCAACAAACACACTAAAATTCTTAAAAATCCTACCAAACTTAGATCTAATAATTTAAATACCCAAAATAGGTATCCAAACGTAATATTTACCCAAATCTCCCAAGCACACAACTATCACACAAATTATCCACCATAAATCATATATTAGCAAGTAGAAAACTTGCCTTAAGCTTGCAAATTCAGATTTGAGGAAGATGAATGCAAGATCAATCTCCAAATCTTCAATCTCTTTCTTTCTCTACAAGTTCTCTTCTTCTCTCTCTCACTCTAGGTTAACAAATTTCACTTTATAGAAATAAAAGAAAAGCAAGACATAAATCGTGCCTTTAGACTAAATTCCCAACTTAAGTGGTTAACACCACATTAAATGATTCGCAACTACACATTCATGCTAAAACCAGTCAAAAGTGACCAAAACCTCAAAATACAATATGGCACTCGATTTGACTATTTCACGCCATTTGGGACTAACTACACCCTCCAAATTGTCATTTGGATTTTTTATTACTCATTTCAAGTTCCTGTTTCATTTTTAAACCACAACGTCATTTTAATTCTTATGACACAATAAACTGTAACATGGTGATATTTACCCACATATAAGGTAAACATATAACATTTTAGTAAATATTAAATTATCTCCTTAAATTAATACTTACTCCACATTCCAACATTTTATATATAATTACTTGACATAGTAAATAAATATAAAATAGGTTCTCAAAAGCGAGGGTTGTTACAAGTTTCTAATCCATCTACCTAATCTACACGTATTAGCTTCAGCTATTATGATTCACAATGTAGAAGATATTGCATTTATGTTTGACAGTGTCCGCTATAGTTGAATATTGTTCTATGAGACTGAATTTTTTAGTTATAGGCAATCATGTACCATGTTTATGAGCCTACTAATATTAGTGGACCTATTTATTATTTCTGCAGATTTGTATGTTAGATTTGGTCCTTAAACAGTCAACAGAAGACTCTTGGGCACCTTAAACAACTTGCATCATTGTTTAAGCAAGATATTAGTAGGAGCTAATAGAAAAGATTTGATGAGAAAGCTGCCAAAATTTATATATGACTAGAAGAAAGCTTTGGAGACGACATGCAAAATACTAACTGAGAAGATTGCACAAATGAAATCGACTATAGACGATGTTTTCGCTCAGCTTCACGCAGATGATGATGTCCCAAAAGCAGTACATTAAGTGAATATTTCAGTTCCTAAAGGTTGTATCGATCTTTCCTTCCCATTTAGTTTTAAATGAATGCCTCTTTCTGGTTATCCAACTGTCGACCAAACCCCACACGATGATGTCCCAAAACCATCATACTAAATGAATATTTCTTCTTCAAATGTTTGAATTTTTGTTTCAATTTTCAGTATTGAAACAATTTGGGGTGACCAAGGTGGGAAGATCCATGTCTTCTTTGCAAAAAAGTTAAATGATCGATTTATAATTAAACAGGTTACAAAGACAGAGATGGAGTCATTTATAAAGTTTGCTATTGGATATTTCAAGTATCTATCTGAATCATTTGTCACTGGAAGCCAAAGTGCCTAGCAAAGATTCTGGGAATATATCAGGTATTTTTTCTAACTATTAAATACCTCCATTATTTGGGCTTTTTAGACTTGTACTTTCTACCAAATTATATTGATTTTGTCACTAGCCAAGTAGATTTATCGGCCTTCAGCCTGAAATAAAAGGTCATGTGTTATTAAATAAAGATATTTATTTGAAGTTACTGTGTATGGAACATGAATGTAAATCTAATTGGCCACTGAGGAGAAAGGTACCAAAGTCTATCAATTAGTGAAATGTATTGAAGTCTGAAAGCTTCAATTATGGTGGTTTTTTAAGTTAAAACCCCAATTTTTTGCGAATGTAAAGTTAAAAACCCAATTTTTAAGTTAAAAAACCCCATAAACAATTTTAATGCATCAACATCCCTTTTATGTACTTTTACTACGTTTTAAACATAGTTCAGAGGGGTTTTTTGTGAAAGTTAGATAGTTCAGTCACTTCTCTCTCTCTCTCTCTCTCTCTCTCTCTCTCTCTCTCTCTCTCTCTCTCTCCACTTTATCCTTTTATTAAATTTAGTTCAGATGTGTTTTTGAATTTTAGGTACGCCAAGATGTCATAGAGGATTTTGCTGAGCTTTGCCTTATTTATCGCGATAATTACGATTGCGAAAGTTGTCTACTTTTATATGTACTTCTTAAGTCAGTTTTTACATAGATTGACTTTAAGTGGTACATCCAAGTCTAAACAACTTAGATTGCAAAGTGAATTCGTTGGCCGCGATTCCTACAAAATTCATGTTTTACCTGGTTTTTTGCTCATAGGAGAGTCAATAATCGTGACGTGTTATATAAAAAGAGGAGATTTAAATGATCATTTTTTTATTGGTGTTGTCTTTGTAAGTGGAACTTTGAAAATTTGATTAATTTCTTGCTACATTTCCCTTACTCCTATTTTCTATAGAACAAGACATTTAGCGAGCCAAATATCCTCCGTGCTCTTCCCAGAACTGGGGTGGATTTATTGGAGACTCTGGTGAGAGTGCAAGAGTGACATGCCTTTGGTGTTGTGTTCACCTGGCGATGTTTTGTAAATTGTGTAATGAAAGCAACAATAAAAGTTTTGCGAGTATGGAGGTGGAGGAGGTTATGAGGAAATATCAAAATCTAGACAACATTTGGGCGTCTTCCTTGAAACCTTTTAAGGGATATTTCGAGGTCTGTATAGTCAATGTCTTTAGCTCCTCACATTTGTTTATTGATTTGTTTTCTTTTGAGATATATTATTTTTCTTGATATGTGCTTGGATATTTTCTGTAGGACATTGCGAGGTTACAATTGGAATTCAGTGAGAGAGTTCGATATTCTAAATATAACTTGCAAGCACTCCTCCCTATTCTGAAACGATTTCATGAGGAGAAGAGGATAGAGATGAAGACATGGGTTAAGATTCAACGTATTTTGTTCAATTTTGAGGTTTGGTGGACTTTGTAATTTGTGCAAAGATGATTTTTTCCCTACATGGAATCAGTTTAGTTAACTATGTAAGATAGTGCATTATATAAGCTTATTTTTAACTCATACTTGAGTTTTATGTAGTCCCGAGAGTCATTGAAGCGACTACCTGGAGTTCTAAAAAACTAATATATTTATAACTCAGGTACGCATTTTTTATGCTTAAATACTCCATACATTAAAATGTAGATGGTATAGAATTTCACTTAGAGAAGCTGAATAATCTCCTGGCTGAGTTCTTAAAAAATCCCCCCGAAAGAATAAGAACCCTCTAGTAATCAACATTCAACTGAACCCTTCCTCATCTTTGTTAACCTTTTTATTTTCTCTACTTTTGTTTGGTATTATATTCCATAATTGCTATAAGCATTTCTAAGTTCTTGTTAGATATGTAGGCTTATTAAGGCATGTACTATGGCAAGCTTATGTAATAATTTGTTCTAATTGAGGGAGCCAGCTACTTCAGCTTGCTTATGCTCAGTTTATCGTGTTCTATTCAGAAACGACATAGTTATTCGAAGTGGAATCTTTCCTAACTAACATCCCATACAAAATTTGTACTAACGGACTACTAAGACACACTCATTACCTTGGCATAGAGGTCGACATTTTGTGACATCCTATGTGAATACTGGACACCATAGCCAACTGATAGTAGAAGCTAACTACCTTCAATGTCAGTCTATGAATCCTGATAATCATCCTCCCCGCTAGGCGATGACTAAGAGCATAACCCACTAAACTCAGTTGTTGAACCCTTTTGTTTTCTTGATGTAGAAATAGCTTTCTCCAAGTGTAATTGTGACAGATCCCTTTGTGTATGAGGTCGCTTCCCATTCTTCTCGTCTTGCAACAAATCTGAGAGGAAAATAGGTTACTTATTTGCAGAGCTCAAGCATGTCTAAACTAGTGTACCCCTCACACAATCGAGCTATGTGATCAAAGTCAATATTGTCCTCTACACTTTCCCACTTCCAAATCACATTCAGTATCTTTGTTCTATCACCACAATCATGTTTTCTAATCTCAAACACTCGAGGAGGACGTCTGAGTAGTGCCTCATCAATATTTGATGTCACATTGGTTATGGAAAGAACCATAACTCGAGCATTCTGATCTATAGTAAAACCATCCCACAAAGCCATGAATTCAGTTTTCATGTTAATTAGCACTTCATTATCTGTTCAACGATGCTAGCCCAGAAAATTATTCACCCCGTCAATGAATATAATAGCTGACTGGAGTTTATAAGCCAAACTAAAAACAACTGGCACAATTTTTTAGCATTCCCAAACCACTTACGCATTTACAAAAAATGGTGATGCCCTATTCTCTCTCCTCTCCCTTCCCCTCATTCTCTCTCCTCCTCTCCCTTGGTCTTGCCACCAGTATTCACTTCAGGTAGAGTGAAATATATTAGCTTCGCGCCTCTTCTCCTTCCCTGTAATTTTCATAAGTAATTGCTTCAGCAAAACAGTTATTCCTTTTGGAATGGTAAGGTAAATATGCCTCTTCTCCTTCAATGTTCTTGCTGTCGATATATATATATATATATATATACGTGTATGTGTAAAGGCTGTATATTTGGAGATGTAAGGTATATTTATTTAACCTTACGAATCGTTGATTATTTATTTTTGGTTTGAATAATAAAAACTTGGTTGTTTAGAATAATTTTTATATATTTTTTAATGATGTTTGCAGTTCATTTGTAGCACACTAATATAGGGGTTTCTTTGGATCTAAAATTCAAAATGTAAAACATGTTTCACCTCTTAGGTTTCAAATTGCTGCTACATATTCTATTAAATTTGAGAATTTTCTACTGTCAACATAGTACACTTTATTTAATAGTTGAAAATTTGCAGTTGTGATTTGTTTAGATTTTTGTAACATTGTAGTTAATTTTGTGTGCAACCTGAAGGAATAGAACTTCTGGTACATGCTTATGTTAGCTCTGGTAAATTCTAGTCTACTAACAGATTAATTCCACTTTGGGGAAGCACCAAAGTTAATTTATCTGAATATCATGTCATCTTAGTATTGTGCACAACTCCTTATTAGAATGTGATGAAACAGATGTTGTATTTAAGTCCCTCATAAATTGTTTTTTTTTCTTTTTCAAATCACCAAATTGATTGTATTTTAACTCTTTGGTTTGCATGGTTTTTATATAATTGTTCAATAGTGTGTGTGCACATTTTGTTATAATAGCAGTAGGCATGTTCAATTATAAATTAAATTATAAAACAGGTCTAGCGACAGAGTTGGCTCTATTAAAACAGTGTGTGTACACAATAATGTATCTTATTTTGGGTTCTGTAGAATAATTTGGATGTTTGAGATTGAAGACATTTTCAAACGAAGAGAATTCCAAGATAATTCACACATTAAAGGTTAGTATTTATGTTCATCTATTCTCCAAAGGTTTGATTTCCTATTTTTTCCTGGTATGCTATAGTAAAATAGTTTGTATTACTTAGAATAATATGTAGATAATTATGTTAAGGATTATCTACTATTCAATCAGTGGTGAAATATATATATATATATATATATATATATATATATATATATATATATATATATATATATAGACACACACACACACACACACACTAACGGATAAGGATATTTATCTGAATTCGGAGAATTCGGGAGGATACGGATAAGGATAGGTGCAAGTACTATCCGAGAGGATATGGATACAAATGCAGTTATGGATAGTTATTTTTGAACGGATACGGATAATGGAGAATATGGTGTCCGCTCCGTATCCGTCCGTTTTACACCCCTAATTATTTGTACAAGTTTTGTGTCTTTGAGGGACTTGTTTGGGTTTTTGATCTTTTATTTGGGCTTTTTCTAGCCGCTTTGTTAGTCTTTGTCTAGCTGTATATATGTGTTTTGTTGGCTTCTTTAAATGCATATTTGTAATTATTGCCCCATTCTTTACTCTTGGCGAATATGTGACTTAAAGCTTTGAAATTATGCGAGAGCATCTACTTATAGGCGTATAAAGGTGTATCATTTTCTACAATGTTATAAGAATTTATATGTTCTACAAGTTATAAGCATTATTGTTCTACATGGCATTAAACACGAGATTTACTGTTATGTACACTTACTTCGATATATGTTATAAGCATTAATTGTTATGTACACTTACTTCAATTATTTTTCATCAACATGTTCTACATGGTATGTGGTGGCCACTTACTTTAATTGCTATTCATCAACGTGTGATTCATCACCATGTACATTTACTTCAATCTATTTGTTTGTCATTGTAGTGGCTATGGACGAGGAAGATGATTTTCATTCAAAAAGTTGAGACAATTTATCTAAGTCATCATAAAGTTCAAGTAATAAACAATGAAAGGTTAACACAATTTTTCCAAAGCCAAAGGAAGATCGACCCATTTTTTATTTTGATCACTTTTGAGGTGTCAAGACAATTTTGCGAAAGCCAAAGGAAGACTGGCGCATTAATGCGTGATTTTTGGATGTTCATTTTGAAGCACCCTATATCTTTGACTCACTTGCGTCTGCATTATATAAGATCTCATCTAGTTTGGAAATAATTACAAAATAGTGTCTATCGCTAGATGAACCAAAAAGCTCCAGAACTTTCAAAGCTTCGTTGATATTCCTCTACAAGTTCATGAAGGTAAACACATACACCACACTCTAGGAATACATATATATAGTGATTTATTCATGTAATGATCATGTGTGTGTTAGATCCCCTTAAAATGATTTTTAAATTTTTTTTGGGATTGATTTAAATTTTAAATAATTTTTGGAAATTAAAATTGGAACTTAATAAAGTTTTAGGATTGATTTGTAATTATATTTTATGCCTCAAAACTATCTTGGGTAGAAACCAAAAGCGGCAGAAAATAATGTGGGTGAAACTGGTATTTTTTAGAATTTAAAAACACGCGTGTCTGAATCAATCTTAAGCCTTCACGTGTTGCACACACAACGGTTCGATTTGTGTTTCTTCTCACTCACATACCAGTGACTTATTCTGTACCCTTGGATCATCTTAATCTACAGTCTGCATGTGTTTGGAATCAATCCAAGTGAATTTGTTTTAACTAATCAGAGTTGGCTTTTGCACTGCTTCTTGTGAACCCTTAGATTTGCATTGATTTAACTTCATTTAATCTTTGCCCTTGATCGTTCTAGATCCTTCTACGCCTTGTATAAATAGATGCCATATGTGAGGCATTTAGAGACTTTTGATACTTCCTCATTTGAGAGAGAAAATAGAGAAGAGAGAGAAGAGAGAGAGAGAAAAATAGAAACCCTAATCTAACTTCATCAAAAACAAAACCAGAAATCCTTTTCTGAAAGTTAAACCTGAGTGTTTAAATCGTGTTTTGAGAAGTTATCCTCTCTTGTTCTTGATCATCCTTCCAACTTAGTCACTTTGGTAGAGTTTTCAATTTCTCTACATAGGAACTTGAGATCTCGTCTCTGTGATACAAAGCACATAGATAGTTTGCTGTTTTGATTTCTTATTTTTAGAAATCTTGTTTGTTGGTTATTTTAAAACTGATTTTATGTTTTCAAACCCTAACCAACAATATTCATTCTGATTTCATTTTACTCAAACTATCAGACTAGAATATAGTTTTGAGATCTTGATTGGGGTTTGCACTTTCTATATAATATTTTCAAAACCAGAAAGTGCTAGGATCTTGGATATTTCATAATAAGATTCCCCTTTGATATGTAGTTATTTTGAAAGGCTTAAAATTTGATTTAGTTTTGACTAAACTGATTTTATAATTTCTTGCATATTTAGTGATTTTGTAATTTGATAAATCATTCTGTCAGTATTAAGTGTGAGTGTGTTGAATTCATATGTTAGAGAGTATATCACAATTATACTTTCACTCCACCACACTTAAAGTGTTGGTTGAATGATCTTGAACTTGTTTGAGTCAACGTAAAGCTGGAATCAAGTATAGATTACAAAGTTGGAGAGAACATCAATAGCAACAACCTTCATAAAAGTCAGATCTAATCCAGAGGAGTTGGTAACGATTCTGAACTTAGTTTAAGTGTGTTTGTGTGGTTTGATTGTTAAATAGCTTGTAATTTGTTATTATGATTTTAGTGGATTTTTATTTTGTGACGCAGAGGTCACCGTGGATGTTTCCCCAATTTGGTGGGGGTTTACCACGTTAAAAATTTAGTCATGCATTTCCTCATACTCTCATCATCTTCTTCTAAGCTAAGCTGATTTAATAGTTTAAGTTTTATTTTTCAAAACTCGCTTATTCTAGATCTGAAATAACTTGTTGAACTATTTTGATAATCATTTTAAACACATCTTGTGTTAAGTTTTGTTTTGAATTAAGAGTTTATTCAACAAACAGTTCGGAGCCATTTTAACAGTTTAATCCTGTATTAAACGTCTTAAGTCTCATTTTTCAATTGGTATTAGAGCTTGGTTGTTTTAAAATCTTTTAGATCCTATGTTTCTAAAATTGTTTTTTTAAAACAAAACTATGGGCGAGAAATTTGAGAGACTAGGTAACCTGTCCAGACCCCCTCTCTTTGATGGAACTAATTTTACTTACTGGAAGGTGAGGATGATTGCTTTCATTCAAGGAACTCTGGGAGATGAAGTTTGGGAAGTCATAGAAAATGGCTACACTTTTCCTATTAAACCAGCTGCCGAAGGAAGTAACGTGAGAATTAGGAATTTACTAAGTGAATTCACTAAAGAAGAAAAACAAATTTCACTATGTAACAATAAAGTTAAGAATGCCATATTTATGACTATTAACGAACATGAGTTCAAGAGGATCTCATCTTGCACAACTTCTAAGGACGCATGGGATACTCTTGTAACTGCACATGAGGGTGATACGAAAGTCAAAGATGCTAAAAATCAAATGCTTATCCAGCAGTATAACTCTCTAGTCATGTCTGAGACGGAATCCTTTGATGATTTCTATATTAGGTTAACTGACATTGTAAGTAAGTTGCATGAAAACGGTGTAACTTATGATAGGAAAGCGATTGTTTCAAAAATTTTAAGATCACTTCCGCAGAAGTTTGATAATAAGAGATATGCTATTGAGGAAATGGATGATCAAAATCTTACCCCAGGACTCCTCAGAAGTAAACTAAGAACTACGAATTTGGAATTAGAATTCAAGAAACAATTAATCCAGACCAATAAAAAACATGGTAATTCTAATCTTGTTTTTTCATCAAAGTTGATCAAACCTGACCTTGACCTTGACTCTGATGATGACTGTGACTTGGATAACTTGGATAATCAGATTGCTTTTATGTCTAAGCAATTCAAAAGGATTATAAAATTTAGAAACATTACTTCTAGACAAGGGAAACCTAATTACTCCAACACTTCTAATAATAGGCCTCATGAGAGAAAACATGACAAACGAAAGACTAATGATCACAAGATACCTTAGAAAGACCTTAAAAATGTTGAATGTTATAAATGTGGCAAATTAGGACACATGGCTAGTGACTGTAGGGTTAACTTAGACAAAACCCTCATACATAATAGGGCTCAGCTATGCAAGACTTGTAATGACTCAAGTGACTCTGAAAATGATGAACCTGAGTCATCCAACTCTTATAACCCTTGCATGCCATTCTTTGCTAAGATAATCTACAATGATGATGAGGAAACTGATAATACCATGACTGATGTTGCTTCTACTGATATGTCTGCTTTAATGCTTAATAATGATTGTAGTACTGAAAACCATGTGTGTGTGAGTCAAAGTGAATGCCTTATTGATGATGCCAATGGGTGTGTGAGTCCTAAAATTCAATTGATAGGGGTCACTGCACACTGCTCACTTAGTGACTCCAATAATGAGGACCTTCCTTATGTTCACACACTTTACACTAAAACACTCAAGAAAAGTGCTAGACAAGAGAAGTTTGTCAAAGATCTTTCCAAGAAACTAGAGTTCGTAAACCAACTAGTTAAACAAAATGCTGAAGAGTATACGTCTCAATATTTAACTCATGATGAGGAAATAAAGTCTTTTCAACAAAGAGTGAAAGACTTGACTGAATCCAATAATGTTTTGGAAAAGAAGTACAAAGGATCGTTATTACAATTGGAACAGACAAAAGGCTTCAATAGTCTTCAAAAAAATTTCAAAATTTAAAAGCAATTCTAATTGTTTTGAGGACTGTGTTGCTGATAGCAAGACCAATTCTGACGACAGATCTGGAATAGGCTTTTGCACTAAAAATATCAAGCAAACCAATCCTTTTGAAACCATGAAGTTTGTTATTGGTGGGAAAAGACCTATAAAAATTTGTCCAAACTTTCATTCTTTGAAAAATGATTTTGATAAAAACCAACAACAGTTAAACATTGGTGAGACAAGTACCTCTAAGCATAATGTTAAACTTAAAGCCAAGTACGTTTGTCCTCCCATTAGAAAGAGTGAGACCTCATTTAAAACTGTTCCCTCTAGAAATAATATCAAAAGTCATAATTTAGGGAAACCTATGTTCAACAACTTTCCTAAAGACTTAACTGCTATGAGCAATCTTTATTGCTCATATTGTGATGTGTACGGACATTCTTTAGGTGGTTGTTATTCCAATCGTCTGTATCAGCCTCCCTCTCCCTCCTTTACCTATCAGAATTTTAACTATTCTAGGAGAAGCCGTAACAATTATGTCCTTCCTAAACCACTAGACAGAAACTCTAACTTTCGAAAAAGAAAGATAAGATCTAATACTAAAAGACAATCGTCAAGAAATAATCCTAGAGTTTTTTCTCAAGATAATTCTCAAAATGTTTATAACAACAATAAACCTACGCAAAACCTGAATAGACAAAAATCTGAAGCTCTCAAGTTTTATTAAATACGAGCTAATAAGCCCAAATTTGAAACCAGAGCAATTTGGGCAAGAAAGGATGATCTAGTACCCCAGATGACATGTAAAATAGTGATCAGTGCCTTGAAAGCTGAACACACCACGTCAGGATGGTACTTAGACTCTGTATGTTCTAAGCATATGACCGGGAATGAATCCAAACTTTCAAACAAAACTAACTTCTCTGATGTCAAAGTCTTGTTTAAAGATGGAGTTTCAGCCCAGATCGTTGGCAAAGGAACACTCCATTAAGAAGGATTACCTATTCTTGAAGATGTTTTATTAGTAAAACGTCTTAAGGCTAATCTACTAAGTATCTCACAATTTTATGACTTCAATCATACTATCACCTTTTCGAAGAACAAATGCAAAATTTTAAATGAAAATGGTTAGTGAATCATTATAGGACTTCGTACTCCAGATAACTGTTACACAGTCAATCCAAGTACAGAGATATGTAACATTGCCATAATGGATGACAAATGAATTATGGCATAATAGAATGGGTCACATAAATTATGACAGCCTTAGTAAATTATCGTCTTAGGAAATTGTAAGAGGTATTCCTAAAATAAGACATATTTCTAACATTGTCTGTGGCCCTTATAAAGAAGGAAAAATAGTTAAGGCACCTCATAAAAAGGTTAAAGATATTATATCCTCTAAACCATTAGAGCTCATCCATATGGACCTAATGGGTCCTTCTCGTACTATTAGTCTTTGTGGCAGTAGTTACATTCTAGTTATGGTTGATGATTACACACGATTTACTTAGGTTGCTTTTCTAAAGCAGGAGTCCGAAACTTTTAGAGCATTTTTGAAAATCTTACTTCACATAGAAAATGAAAAGGACTCCCAAGTAGATAGAATTTGAGTGATAGATGGAGTGAATTCATAGATGCAGGTGTCATTGAACATTGTGACTATAATGGTTACAAACATGAGTTCAGTGCTCACAAGACAAAATAGGATAACTGAGCGCAATAATAGAACAATTCATGAAATGACAAGAGTGTTGATACATGCAAAAAATTTACCTAAATACTTTTGGGTCGAATCAGTTCTTACTGCATGTCACATCATTAATAGATTCTACCTTAGGAAGAATTCTAAACACACCCCCTATGAACTTTGGTATGGCGAGAAACCAAATCTTAAATATCTTAGGACATTTGATAGTACATGTTATATATATAAAGACAGAGAAAATTTATTTAAGTTTTAAACAAGAGGAGATAGAGCCATATTTTTAGGTTATTCACTTGATAGTAGAGCCTACTGAATTTACAACTTGCGTACTAAGACCATGATGGAATCCATTAATGTGATTGTAAATGACACTTTTGTAGAAAGTAAAACTACTAGACCAACTATTGTGGATAAGTCTGAAAGCCTTTTAAATTATGACTTTCCTGAAATAACTGAGTCTTTACCAACTGAGACCCCTGAAGTGCCTAACTAGGTTTCCAAAGACCATCCTTTAGATAACGTTGTTGGTAACCCTATAGAATCTGTTCGTGCAAGATCTCAACTTCGTAACACTGCTCATTTTTCATGTTTTGTGTCTCTTATTGAGCCCAAAAATGTAAATGAAGCCTTGAATGACCCATTGTGGATTAGTTCAATGCAAGAGGAACTTCTTCAATTTGTCATTCATGATGTTTGGTATCTTGTACCTAGGCATGAAAATAAAAGGGTTATTAGCACACATTGGATTTTTAAAAATAAGACTGATGACTCTGGGATGATCATTAGAAATAAAGATATAATAGTTTCCGAGGGATACTCTCATATTGAAGGAATTGATTTGGAGAAAAATTTTGCACCTGTTACTCGCCTCGAGTCTGTTCGTCTTCCTTTTATTATAGTTTGTTATTTACATTTCATGCTTTACCAAATGGGTGTTAAGTATGTCTTCCTTAACATAATTTTAACTGAGGAGACCTATGTAGAACAACCCAAAGGGTTTGTTGACCCTCATCACCCAATTATGTTTATCGTCTTAAGAAAGGCCTTCGTGGGTTAAAACAAGCTCTTAGAGCTTCGTATGAGCATCTATCAACCTTTCTTTTAGATAATGAATTTAGAAGAGGAGGAAATGACCAAACTTTTATTTGTTAAACATTTTGACAACAACATCACTATTGCTCAGGTATATGTTGACGATATCATTTTTGGATCCACCTCCCCTTCAGAAGCCAAGTCTTTCTCAGACATTATGCATAAAGAATTCCAAAAGTCGCTTATGGGGGAGTTGTAATTTTTCTTAGGTCTTCAAGTCAAACAAAACTCAAAAGGTTTATTTGTTTCGCAATGTAAATATGCATTAGAGATTGTAAAAAAGTTTGGCTGATGCTAGAACGCATATGAGTACCTCTGTCAAACTCTCCAAAGACGAAAATGGTAAATCCATTAACTCTACCTTATACCGTAGTATGATAGGAAATTTGCTTTACCTAACCGCGTCGCGCCCTGATATCATGTACGCTATTTTTGTGTGTGCCCGTTATCAAAATAATCCTAAAGAGAGCCATTTATTATGCGTAAAAAGAATAATTAAATACATAAAGGCACTCACAATTTAGGGTTGTGGTACACTAATGACACATTGAGCACTATAGTAGGATACACTGACGGTGATTGGGCTAGGTTTTCCGACGATAGTAAAAGTATTTCTGGCGCATGTTATTATATCGGTAACAACTTGGTTGGTTGGAATAGAAAAAAATAGAACTTCACTTCTTTGTCCACTGCAGAATCTGAATATATCGCATCAGGAAGTTGTTATGCGCAATTATTATGGCTACAACTAATGCTGAAAGATTATGGTATAAACGAAGAAAAACTACATCTTTATTGCGATAACAAAAGTGCGATCAACACCTCTAAGAATCCAGTTCAATATTCTCGCATTACATATTAAAATTCGACATCACTTCATATGAGAATTAGTTGAATAAAAAAAATTAGAGATTAATTACCTACCTACTGATCTACAATTGACTGACTTGTTCACAAAACCTTTGGATTTTAAACGTTTTGAATCTTTATGCAAATCAATTGGCATGGTTTTGGCTGAATAATTTATTGCTTAATTTGTATAACTACCATATTTTCACATGCTTATAATCAATCTATAAGGATGTAAGGCATATATGTTAGAATAATGACAAAGAACAACTCTTATATCTGTTTTTATGTAAGAGATTCGTGTGAATTCTCATTGTTTATTCAAGTTACTTCTTATCTACCTGTTCATAACTCTTATTTGATTCTTGCTGCCCTTTGTCCATTTGAGACAAAAGGGGGGAAAAATTTGAGTCCACTTGGACACACTTGTACATTATCATCTAATGAACTTGATCTTAGGTATCTTATTGCAGATTTCAGTACTATCTATTGCATCAGATTTTGATAGGGTAATGGTTTGTACATAGTTGAGTTATGTAATTTTTTCTTTTCTAGGAGACTGGGTAGATATAATTTTTGTATAGGAATAGGATTTTCTTATTTCTTTTGTATCCTTACGAGTCCTAGATGACTCAAAGGAGATTTTGTCTCATATTTCCAAAAGGGGAGATTGAAGCACCCTATATCTTTGACTCACTTGAGTCTGCATTATATAGGAGCTCATCTAGTTTGAAAATAGTGACAAAATTGTGTCTATCCCTAGATGAACCCAAAAGCCTCAGAACATACAAAGCTTCATTGATATTCCTCTACAAGTTCATTAAGGTAAAACACATACACCACACTTTAGGATTGCATATATATAGTGATTTATTCATTTAATGGTCATGTGTGTGTTAGATCCCCTTAAAATAATTTTTAGGATTGATTTAAATTTTCTAATAATTTTAAATAATTTTTGGAAATTAAAATTATAACTTAATAAAGTTTTAGGGTTGATTTGTAATTATATTTTATGTCTTAAAACTATATTGGGTAGAAACCAAAAGCAGCATAAAATAAAGTGGGTGAAACTAGGATTTTTAGAACTTAAAAGCACGCTATGTGAATCGATCTTAAGCCTACACGTGTTGCACACACAACGGTTCGATTTGTGTTTCTTCTCACTCACGTACTTGTGACTTATTCTGGACCCTTGGATCGTCTTAATCTACGGTCTGTATGTGTTGGAATCAATCCAAGTGAAATGGTTTTAACCAATCAGAGTTGGCTTTTGCACCGCTTCTTGTGAACCCTTAGATTTTCATCGATTTAACTTCATTTAATATTAGCCCTTGAATTTAAACCATCGTTCCAGATCCTTTAACGCCTTGTATAAATAGATGCCATTTATGAGGCATTTAGAGACTTTTGATACTTCCTCGTTTGAGATAGAAGAGAGAGAAGAGAGAGAGAGAAATATTAGAGAGAAAAATAGAAACCCTAATCTAACTTTGTTAAAAAACAAACTAGAAATCATTTTCTGAGGGTTAAACCTTAGTGTTTAAATCGTGTTTTGAGAAGTTATTCTCTCTTGTTCTTGACCATCCTTCCAACTTAGTCACTTTGGTAGAGTTTTTAGTTTCTCTACGTAGGAACTTGAGATCTCGTCTCTGTGATTCAAATCACATAGATAGTTTAGTGTTTTGATTTATTATTTCGAGAAATCTTATTTGTTGGTTATTTTAAACTGATATTTTTTTCAAACCCTAAACCAACAATATTCATTCTTATTTCATTTTACTCAAACTATCAGGCTTGAATCTAGTTTTGAGATCTTTATTAGGGTTTGCACTTTCTGTATAATATTTTCAAAACCAGAAAGTGTTAGGATCTTGGATATTTCACAACAAGATTCCCTCTTAATCTGCGGTTATTTTGAAAGGATTCAAGTTTGATTTAGTTTTGACTAAACTAATTTTAGAATTTCTTGCATATCTAGTGATTTTGTAATTTGATAATTCATTATATCTGTATTAAGCGTGAGTGTGTTGCATGCATATGTTAGAGATCACATCACCACTACACTTTCACTCTACCACACTTAAAGTGTTGGTTGAATGATCTTGAACTTGCTTGAGTCGACGTAAAGCTGGAATCAAGTAAATATTACAAAGATGGAGAGAACATCAACAACAACAACCTTCATAGAAGTCAAATCTAATCCAGAGGAGTTGGTAACGATTATGAACTTAGTTTAGGTGTATTTGTGTGGTTTGATTGTTAAATAGCTTGTAATTTGTTATTCTGATTTTAGTGGTTTTTGTTTTGTGATGTAGAGGTCACCGTGGATGTTTCCTAATTGGGTGGGGTTTTATCACGTTTAAAATTTACTCGTGCACTTCCTCATACTCTCATTATCTTCTTCTAAGCTAAGCTGATTTAATAGTTTAAGTTTTGTTTTTTAAAATTGGTTCATTCTAGATTAGAAATAACTTGTTCAAACTATTTTGATAATCATTTTAAACACATTTTGTGTTAAGTTTTTCTTTGAATTAAGAGTTTCTTCAACAGACAGTTCGGAGCCATTTTAACAGTTTTATCCTGTATTAAACGTCTTAAGTGGCATTTTTCACATATTTGTGGAGACGTTTTTTTAATGTACATAGTGGGTATATCTAGCTATGATACATGTAATAGGTCATTATTTTTTTGTGAATAATTAATGTAGATGGTGGGTATATCTATGTGTCCCACTATTTTTTTATGTGGACAAATGACTTGGTTTTGTGCATGTTAGGTGTACTTGACTTGAAATATAAAAAAAATCAAGACTGTTTTTATGTTATTGTGAATTTTGATTTGGGTTTAGATTTATATGTCAACTATGTCATTAATATTGATTATCAATTTTTTTTATTATATGTTTAATTTATGACCGTTTATATTAAACCCTCATGTGATGAAGTTTTTTATATGACCTTTTAAAAATTTTGTGATTCTTTTATCATGTCGCTTTTTAAATCAAATATGATATTTTCAAGAGTATATTATGACCTTTTTTTTATAGAAGATATGACAGCTTTGAAAAAAAGTCATATATAACCGTTACCTAATATAACACTCCTTCTTCTTCTTCTTCTTCTTCTTCTTCTTCTTCATCATCATCATCATCATCATCCTTGCCTTACTCCCATCATATGTGGTCGGCCACATGGATTCTCCTCGTCCATTCTAATCTTATATGCATTATTATCATTCAAGTTTAATTCCTTAAGGTCTCTCCTACTAAATTCCTCACACAATAGCTTAGGGCGTCCACTTTTTCTTTTACCCTCTATTTCCAACAATCTTCCTCTTATTATAATGGCATCTATTGGTCTACGCAACACATGTCCGTGACACCTAAGTCTACTTTATCTTAATTTATCATTAATGAGAGCTATTTCTAACTTTTCTCTCACGTATTGATTTCTCTCATGTATTGATTTTTAAAACTACGACAAATAAATAGGGGCTTAAGGTCGATCCTTGATGTAAACCCACTTTAATCGTAAAGTCTTTAGTCTCTCCATATATAGTCCTTACTCTAGTCTTTGTGTTATCGTACATATCTTCAATAACATTAATATAAATCATAGGGATTCTTTTTCTCCTTATAACCCACCAAATTATATCCATAGGTACTCTATCATAGGCCTTTTCTAAATCTATAAAGATCATATATAAATGTTTATTCTTACTTCTTCATTTCACCATTAACTGTCTTATCAAGTAAATCGCTTCCGTGGTGGATTGCCTGGGCATAAATCCAAATTGATTGTCCAAAATAATTGACTCATTTCTTAATCTTTGTTCTATAACCTTTTCCCATAATTTCATAGTGTGACTCATCAGTTTGATTCCAGTATAATTACCGCAATTTTGTATATCCCCTTTATTCTTATACAAAGGTATTATGGTGTTTTTTCTCCAATCATCTGGTATGTTTCCTTCTCAAATAACCTTGTTAACCACTTTACCCCCTATGACGCTTTTTATGGGTATCAATTATGACACCCAAACTTATGACGCTTTTTATTAAAAAATAAAGCGTCATAAAATGCGTGTTATGACACTTAAAAAAACGTCATAAAAAGGCTCTTTTCTTGTGGTGGATCCCAAGAAATATGTTCAAAGGGTAATAACAAGTCACAAGTGATATGGGTTGAATCATACTATTATTAATTAATATTAAACAAGATTTTACTCCGAGTTCATCCCTATGGAGCATTGTATCCTGAAGGGAGTCAAGGATGAGTTAATATAACTCTCAATGAGATATATAACTCTATTTTGATTGGGGTACTTATCTACATGAGTATCCTTGATATACTCACCTATCTAAATGTGGAAGTATGGCTGCTTCCTATGTTTGTTCTGGGCAAATTCCTAAAGCGTTCACTATACTCGGATAGAAGCACATGGCAGTAACGTGTTGGCTATTAGAACTATATCCAAGTCGGGTTGTGTGTGGGATGTTGTTAGAGATAGATTTCAAAACTACGGTTATTATAGTATATTCTGAATCATCTTTACTACGTGAAGGTTCAAGTCGAAAGAGTACTTATGCACAATTCTATAAATTATTGCTCGATAATGTTTTCAAATTTTGCAAGTGGTGGATTGTTGGAACAACTTTATCAGCTGTCAAATTTTGGTGCAAAACTTTGGAAAAAAAAATGGGACAAAGCCTTTAGTTTTTAACTGTTTAAAGAGAGAAATGCCCAACAACTTTGTTTCTTTTGTCCCACATTGGTGGGTTCACTAAAATGAATTTACTATATTTATAATTTTTTTGGAATTAATGTGCAGGCCCTTTGGACATTAGATATTTTCTGTGTATGGGTGGAAGACTTATTGGGCCAAGTCACACATGCGCGCGCGCCGCCGCTTGTCCGCCCAGCCCGTGCCCATGTCCGGGTCCGAGTCTTGGGCTTGGGTTCATTAAGAAATAATTTTTTGGACAAATAAATAACTGTTTTTTGGGCTTAAATTTTTTTATTTATTGACATTAATTTATTCTGAAAAAAAACGTGGCTTGTTCATCTATTGAAATTTTAAACCCTCTTACTCACATTTTTCCAGTTTTCTCTCCACCACCAACGTCATTATTTTTGTTCAATAGAAGAGGAGTTAAGCATCCGTATTTTTTAACTTCTCATTTGCAACTTTTACAAACACATAATTACTCTCTCTAAATTTTTTTTTCATTACTGAATAATAAATCCTCTCCAGATTTATTATCTGACTCGAACAATTAATAAGAATGGATGCACGTAGACCGGATTGATTCATGTGCTTTATGAATCTGTATAATTTGATTATTGGAGACTGTTTTATCCTGGGGGTGACGAGCCACAGTGACTGTTAGCATATTTTGGAGAGAGCCGCGAAACACCTTAAAGAGAGTGACATTGTCCGCGACTCACTCTGAATTTCTCCTTCCGGATTTATGATCTTTTCTGCCTCGGTTTATTCGCTCCTAATTGGGTAATTTCGTTATTTAATTTTGCATTTAATATTGTTGCTGCAACAATAGGTAAGGACCACTTTACATTCATATTATGCCATATCCGTCTGCTACATTCTTCTAATTTCTTTTTTCAACGTTTCTTTGCCAATTTTATGTCATACTTGAGATTTGAAACATGTATTTTCTACCTTAAAAATATTAACTTTATTATTTATATATCCCAATCTGTTACCACAAAATTTATTCCTACTTCTTTTTTATCTCCATTTCTCTTTGATGCCCCGGAAGGAACGAATGATTTAGTTTCAAGTTATTTTTTTTGTTTGTCATGTGAGATTTGATTCATTTAATTTTGTGTTTTTATGGGAGATCTAAACAACTTTATTATTGGTTAATAATTATTTGGGTGTGATTAATTCAATTAAGAAATTTGTGTAAGTTGTCAAATTTTGACACATGTGAGTTCATATTATTTTATTTTATTTTGAATTGTCTTTTGTTTTGTTTGTTAAAAGTAGTTATTTTGACTTTGACATATTAAAGGACTTCAAGATAAAATTAATATAATTTAATTTAATTGTTGTTGAATTAATGTAACCTGCGATTGGATATTGTGCAGACTCTATTTAGCCCATAGAAAAATTCATCTCAATATCAAACCGGTTAAACTTTTCACATTGAACTGGTGTCGTGGCTGCTGAGGTACAAAGGTATGAAAATTCTTTTCAACTATTTCAACAAATATGACAATCAGATCCAACAAAATTGCGTAGATAAGAAATCTCTCTCTCTTTCTCTCTCTCACTCTCACTCTCACTCTCACTCTCACTCACTCTCTCTCTCTCTTTTAAAAGTAGGTACTAAAGGGAAGATGGTTACCTGGGTGGGGGATTGTTTCGTATTTCTCCTCACATTATGTATTTCCTTCCATTTCAGAGTTCTATTGGCAGATCAACCTAATACCAATGAAGGTACACTCTTTAGTTTTTCAACTTCTCTCCTTTTGATCATAATGGATTTTTATTCCATATACAACTTGATTATATTTTTTTTCCCTGTGTTTATATAAGAATTGAAGTTTGGATGTTGATTATTTTAAAAATGGTCTTACTATCTGAATTTAACCTTCATTTAAAATAGATAAAGAGTATAATATGATTCCAGCTAATGTATGGAATTTCTATAAAAACAAAACAAGAAAAAAAAAACTGCACCTCAAATATTAAGAGCATGTTATTCATTTTGTAATGCTTGTCGCAAGATGTTAATGGGGTTAGTCATCGATTTCGTAATCCAAGATAACCGAATGGCTAGTTTGTGAGTAAATAGAAAAACTTTTAACTAATGGTAATGGAATAAATAGTTTACTTATATATAGGAAACGCATTGTTACCATTTGCATGATAATTATATCTGACTTTGGTTGGGCGAAATTACCCACCGAGTTAAACCAAGAAAAAGTGCTTTGGATCATGTTTCCAATGCGTGAGATGGTAATTTCTAAGTATACTTCTCATCTTTGTGCCAGTAGACTAAAACCACCACACCAGATTTCACAGATATTACATTAGTTTATAGCATTCCTTTAATCTTCAAATCCTCATTTTTTTCTATATAATTTTGTGAAAATATGTAATACACTGGATTTGATATCATCTTTTGGCAAACAAAACAATTAAGTTAACTTATTGAAAAGAGTAGGAAAACTAATCTAATCATTTCAAAGGGAATATAAGGTTTTTCATGACCATCTAGCGGGAATTTTTATGGATAAAATATCAAAAAGTCCTTCAAATATTTTTTAATACACACTTAATCAAAGTTTTTTATTTTGTACCAAAAAGTCTCTTATTCTTTTATCTTTAAAGGTCCGCGCCAGCGGCATGATAAAACCTTTTTGGCATAATGAAGAACTTTTTGGTGCAAAATAAAACGCTTGGACTAAACGTATATTAAAAAAAATTCGAAGAAGTATTTTGTATATGCCCCAATTTTTATTCTTCCATGATTTATTGATATTCTTCCAAGTCGCTCTATCATTTTTCTAAACATTAACCAAACATTTGCAAGCGTCAATAATATATCGATTCATTGACGTCCTTTACTTTTTTGGTGTAATATATACAAAAAAAATATATATTTTGTAAATTTAGGGTTTATTGTAATATGCATTCTGAAAATAGGACAACAAACATTTCATTTATAATTTTACTCCCTATTTTTTAATAAATCCGTTGGCGTGGATCCATGTTCATAAAACGTCAACCAATTACATCATGACAGGCCAACCAATAATTTGAAAATAGGGACTAAAAATAGATATTATTTTAAGTCCTAAAATGTTTGTTGTCCTAAATCCATAAACAATATTATTTTAAATCCTAAAATTACATAATCTAGAAAAAAAGGACGTCGGTGAATCGATATATTATTGATGCTTGCAAATCTTTGGTTAATGTTTAGAAACATGATAGAGAGACTTGCGATTTTGACAGAAAAGCCAAACTTAATGATGTGGAGGTGCCACATTATCCTCCGCATCATTAAGACCCTATTTACTTTTTTTAATCACATAACCCTCATTTATCCCAAAACATCTTTTTATTTATTTGTGTTATCACTCTATAAATTTATTTTTTAATGAAATATAACTTTCAAGTTAAAAAAAATAGTCTAATTAAAAAATATATATACACACTATATATAAATATATGTTAAAATTATATGGGTTAAATTGTATCATTGTGTTAATTTTTTTTACTTAACGCAAACCAATTAAAAAATTACACAATACGATTATGAATATTTTATTTTTTAACTAACACGATCACGACCAAAATCAAATGCGATGTGACTTGGAGTCGATTTCATTTTTCATACCGTTGGCGCCGATCATTTTTTACTAGTTTAAAAATAATATTTTTACTATTTAGAAAAAATGGTCATCGCCAACGGCATGAAAAAGTACAACTTCATGCCACGTTGCGTTTTATTTGGGTTGTGATAGTGTTAGTTAAAAAATAAAATATTCATAATCGCATTGTGTAACTTTTTAATTGGGTTGTGTTAAGTAAATAAATGATCAATTACCAAAAAGTCTCTCAAACATTTTTTAATACACATTTAGTTCAAGCCTTTTTATTTTGTTCTAAAAAATCCCTCAAACACCCATTTAACCAAAATTCTCTTATTTTTAAAGGTCCGCGTCAGCGGCACACATTGAGTGTTTTTATGTGGCGAGTAACTTTTTGGATCAAAATAAAAAAACTTGGACTAAATGTGTATTAAAAAACATTTTAGGGAATATTTGTTATATGATCCAAAAAATTAACATAAAGATGTAATTTAACACATATAATTTTAACTTATAGGGTTTATATGTATAGCGTGTATTTATGTTTTCAAAACTGGGCTATTTTTTTTTTTAACTTGAAAGTTATATTTTGGGAAAAAAATAAATAAATTTATAGAGTGACAAAATAAATGAATATATAAATAAATAAGTATTTTTGTTTTTTCTGTTAGGATACACCTAAGAAAAAAATGGGTATTGTGCGATTAAAAGACATGCTGGTGGTGTATTAATGATGTGGTAATGCAACACCATAAAGTTTTGAATTTGCGTCAAAATCCCAAGTCGTTGTAGTCGTGCTCTAATGTTTATGCTTTAATAAGTTCCATTGACTTATTTAGGAGAAATATATAATCACGTACTGATGGCATAATTGGTTTTTTCAGACCTACCAACATAATGTTAATATAATAATAATAATAATAATAATAATAATAATAATAATAATAATAATAATAATAATAATAATAATAATAATAATAATAATAATAATAATAATAATAATAATAGCACAAAGTTTACGAGTTGAACTTAACATAAGTAATTCTATAAAACTTGAGCCACCCGAAGCCAATAATAGGCCAGGGATGCTATTGACATTAACTGATAATATTGTATTCGAATTTATAAGGGATAACTAATTGTTTTACGTGACTATTTATTGTGTTTCATAAGTATACCAATTTAAAACTCAGTATCTAAGGATAGAAACTTCACATCATAACATGTTTCCTAAGGGCACACATTTACAATCTAATAATTGTAGAAACAAAGTTTCAACATATAATTAATAAGGCCCAAATACTTATGTGGAGCTTTCAAAATTAATATTTTAAGGCTCAAAACATGTGCATGATGACTCATGTTAACATTTTCCTTATAAATTGGGAGTCTTCTTCCATCCTTGTCAACTAAGTTATAGCCATACATTTCCTATTTTACTCAGTCATAATTATAAGTATGTTAAGAAAAATATACACCTAAAATGCTACTGTTCTTGAAATTTACAGATTTAAGTTAATTGAGTTTCGTGCATAATGCCATTGAATTCTCGTCCTCCAATGAGTATGACTACATAGTGGTAGGAGGAGGCACAACAGGTTGTCCTTTAGCAGCCACTTTATCTTCCAATTACTCTGTGTTGCTACTCGAACGAGGTGTTAATGCCCGTAACGACTTCAATGTCATGAATGAGTCAGTAATCATAAACAACGATTTAGAGGTTGATGACAAGGAATCACTAGCACAACCTTTTACATCAGAAGATGGCATTCCAAATTCAAGAGGGCGAGTCCTAGGTGGGAGTAGCATGATCAATGGCGGTTTCTATTCGAGAGCACACCATGATTTTTATGCAGAATTCGGCATAAAATGGGATATGGAACAAGTTAATAAATCATATGAATGGGTTGAAGAAGCGATTGTCACTCGACCAGAGACTTTAAATAGCTGGCAATCCTCTGTGAAGAATGCATTGTTGGAATTTGGAATTGGTCCGGATAATGGGTACAACCTTGACCACATAAAAGGGACCAAAATTAGTGGTTCAACATTTGATCGCATGGGAAGGCGACATGGGGCAGTTGAGCTCCTTAATAAAGCCAATCCTCAAAAATTGCAAGTGGTCGTTCGTGCAATGGTGGAGAGGGTGATCTTCTCGTCTAAAAAATCATCAGGTTCACAATATTTCTCATTGTTTCATCACTTATTTGTGTATCTGAGTGATAAAGTCGCAGTTTACTAGTTTCAGCCTTCAAATTATGGGAGTTGCTAAAAAATATTTTCAAATGGGAGATCAAAAATAGTTTCCACTCAATCCTAAATCCACACCCTATCCATGATTTAACATGGTTTGGATAGTAAATGTAAGATACATGTAGCTTATGTTTGATTGAACAACGGATGACATAACTTTCCAACACCACACCAAGTTCATTGGTTTAGCAAAATTATATTTTTATAAGTAAATATGTCATAAAAGAACTCGCCTTAGGGGAGGAAACTCGTCTACACGACGTATACCAAGAAAAACAAAGGTAACACCGAACCCTCGACAATAAAGCCTACTCTAAACCATGGCCAAATACGAACGAACCAAATATAGGTGGGGCCAATATAACAATTTCAAGTAAATGTAAAAAAAAATTACTTATAACTTATAAATATGGACTCTATTTTTTTTTTATTAATGAGTTGCATATTTGACTCATATTTTTTAAATATGTACCCTATATTTGATTCATATCTTTTAAACAGGGTCTTCATATTTTTACTCATCATTTTTTAAAATGGGTCCCATATTTAAATGTATGTGCTAATATGATTTGATTTATTATTTGTTACCCATTATGGCTCATGAGATGGAACAATACATGGCGTGAACCTATGTGTGCACGAGCTGCACATTATGACACTATGTAAGTCCAATTATACAAGCATGTAAAAATGTTATTTGAATTGATAAAAATAATTTGGATTTGAACGTAATTAATGTGATTTTTAAAGGGGTCATGATAACATGTGCCCTAAGGGCATACATTTAGAACAAAGAAATAGTAGGGACATATTTTCGACATATAATTAATAGAGCACAAATACTCAAGTGGAGCTTTGATACTTACTATTTCGAGACTCAAAACATGTGGCCTTAGGTAACATGTTAACATTTTCCTTTTTACATAACTAACATGACATATTCTACTTTGAGTTCTAATGGTGGGTGCATCTTTCTAATTCAGGGTTGTCTGCTATTGGAGTTATTTACCGTGACTCCACCGGTAAGTCTCACTTTGTTCGACTACGTGAGAAAGGTGAAATAATTTTGAGTGCTGGGGCTTTGGGTAGTCCTCAACTTTTGCTACTTAGTGGAGTCGGTCCAAAAAATTATCTAAAATCCTTGAAAATTCCTGTTATTCATGACCAACCTTTTATTGGCCAGTACATGTATGATACTCCCCGCAACCAAATTTCCATCACTCCCCCATTTCCATTAGCAGATATTGGCTCCTATGTTGTAGGTATAACAAGAAATGGTTCTTACATTGAATCAACATCAGGTATTGCGCCATTTTTATCACCTGTAAGCCCTATATTATTCCCCTATCGGTATTCACCTCTAAATCTCACTGTGCTAACAATTGTGGAGAAGCTATCAAGGCCCTTATCAACCGGTTCACTTCGACTAGCATCGCCTACTAATGTGCACCTTAACCCAATCGTTCGTTTCAACTATTTTACCAACCCAATAGACCTAGCTAAATGTGTTATCGCGATGAGAAATATTGGTAATATGATGAGAACCCCAACAATTTAAAAGTACATGTTTTGGGACCCAATCAAGGAAAACAAATATTTTCAATATTTGGGGAGTCCATTGCCTGAAAATATGTCTGATGATAGGGCTATGGAAATATATTATCGAGAAACATTGACAACAATTTCACATTACCATGGTGGGTGTGTAGTGAAAAAAGTTGTTGACAATGAATTTAATGTCATTGGAATCAATTCATTACGAGTTGTAGATGGTTCCACATTTTTAGTTTCTCCAGGGACAAACCCACAAGCAACCGTAATGATGTTAGGCCGGTAAGTCTTTTAATTATGAGCTTTAAAATTCTATAGGAATTCTTAGTCCCTATTTGGTCGTGGAAAATAAGCTTGTTTTCCAAACAATTATGTGGAAATAAAAAATTAGAAAATGTGTTCATATTTGATATATTTCAAAAATGGAAAAGTGGAAAAAAGTTGTCCAAAATTTTGAGGAGATTGAAAAACCACTATTTCATGTTTTTCATAATTTTTCGAAGTCCCAAAATTATATTTTGACCCTGAACCCATTACCTTTTGGTAAATTATATTTTTATAAATTACATTTTGTCCCCTTCACTTTTTGTAAATTACATTTCGACCCAAATTTTTTTGTAAATACATTATAACCCTAAAGCTTAATTAAATCATATTTCATGCCAAAATTTTCTATGGAAAATGAAGATGAAAATTAAAAAAAGAAAACTAAAAAAAATATTTTCTACAAATGAACATGCCCTTATTTCAGTAATAAAATGAAATATTTGTGAGTAACTACTTTTGTTTATCTTATTATAGGTATGTTGGTCTCAAAATATAAGAAGGAAGAAAGCCAAACAACAAGGAGACCTACAGGAATTTCAATTTGATGTGGCATCATTAATAAAAAGTACTTTGTACTTGAAATAATTTGTAAATTTCTTATGAACAAAATTATGCAACTCTTATAATAAAAGCCTAATTTAGAAGCTTGTTTGTAGGATCCTGTCATTGTAAAATTATATCATATTGACACTTAATGTCATTTGAAAAATAAAGTAAGTATTATCTGCTTCCATGAGGGACCGAGTGTAGAACTAAATTATTTAATCAAAGGGCTTAGACCAACGATTACCAAACACCTTTGGGATTCAAAATTCATGCGATCAAAATACTACAGAATGCATTTATAATTGACTATAGTTTTCTAGCATGTCTACTTTTTTATAATAATAAAAATATATGACTTTAACTTGTCTAATGAATATAAGAAACACATATGCTACCCATAACAAATTCATTAAATACATATATGAATGGCGAATGGTTGGGTTCAAAAACTGAAAAACTGACATAGAATATATTTTGACCTTATCCATAAAAAAATATAAGTTATTATTTCTATAATAACAAATTACTAATTTAATAGAATCTTGAGATGCAACTAGAAATAATGAGGCAACTGACCAACACCTGTTGGTGTAAATAAAAACGTGATAAAACTTCATGCTATTAGGATGATTGAGTTCAAATATGTTGACTCACATTTAAAATGGATTACATTCATCTTTTTATTCTGTTTAATGAAACATATACATAGTTAATTAGTAGTTTTATTGACGTTCACAATTTTAAATGTTTTAGTCAATAAGGAAAGAGAGTCATTATAATAATAATAATTAAAGATGAGTCAATGAATTTAAACTTACTTAGGATAGCTATTTATATTTTACCTCAACAAGAACATTGATAACTTCTTTGGACAAAATATACCCCTCTAGATTAGCAAGTTCAAATATGCTCTCCAAATCACAATACCACAACTAAAAACTCGTAAATTGATTAGGCAAAAATATGTCACATGTATCCCCTTAATTTCAGTCTTTTTATGATATTACGCATTGCATTTAACTGAGTTTTATCTCATATTCATTCTACTAACTCTCCTTAGAAAGTAAATTGTGTTTTGTGTCTCTCTTATGTGTTTTACCGGTATTTGATGCAAGTTAGTGCGCAAGAGAACTCGAAACGAAGAAGATAATCCATGAAACGGAGTGTTGAAAGGCATTTTGGTAATTCTGAAGCCTTAGATCGGAAGTGGGGCCAATCGGAAAGTTGAGGATCCTGAAGTTATAAAGAATACTCGGAAAAATGACATCCCAATTGTAACAACCCGTCCTTTTGGAGATAATTAAATTCCATAATTAAGTATAAATTGGAATTTGGAGAATTTCTCGGAATAGTAATTTTTGGGATTTTCACGGATTTGATGACTGTCCATGGGTGTAATATTTACTTTTGGGGTTAAGTAAATATGTTGAGGTATTTTAATTATATGTCGCCGTGGAGTAAAGCGACTAAAAGGTAAGGTTTTAATTGGAAAATCCGCATTAAGTTATATTAGGTTAAATTAGCGGGTCGCGGTCAAGTACCTCGGATGGAAATTTTGACTGCGCGGTGAGTCTCGGAATGGCCGAGATAGTCGAAAAAGAGTGTCCGATTGTCAAAATGTAGTTTCGGGTAATTTTGGAGTAAAATGGCTCGTAATTGAGTAAACGAGTTGTTTTTGGGTTTTTAAGGAGTACAAACCCTTTTCTCTATATATAAAGAGGGAGAGAGGGAGAAAAGAGAAAGAAAAGAAAGAAGAGAGAAGAGAGAGGAGGAGGAAAAAGAGGAGAAAAGGGGAGATTCCGGCCAACCTCCGCGGGATTCGACTTGGGATGGTCGGATTATATTCATGAGGCAAGTCTTTACTTGCTTTATTTACTTTTGAGCATAAATATCTCATATCATTGTTGGTATAAACAAACCCTAAAGATTTTGGGTTTGGTTTTCGTGGATAAAACGGGTTTTCGGGAGTTAAAACGAATAAACCCCAATAATTTTTTAATTGGAGAAACTTAGAAATGAATTAAAATTAATTGGCGATTTCGGGTTCTAGGACGTTTAGAACCATTATTATATGTGTATTTGTAGTTGGTTGAGGTTGTAGGATGTCGGGAGAGGCAACAAAAAATTGGGGGAAGCTTTAATGGCCGAAAACAACTTCTCGAAGAAGAAGTTGTCCAGCATTATCGATCGATCGACTAGTAGAGGTCGATCGATCGAAGCCTCAATCGATCGATGACCAGGGGTCGATTGATCGACCCTTATAAAAGTTAGGCAATTTTTCCTAGGGTTAAATGGATGGGATAGATTCCAATTTATTTTGATTCGAGGTTAATTATGGGATTAAATAAGTAATCTTATAGGAGTATATCGTCCTCCAATTGAGGAAATTTAGGAGGGCAAGGTGAGGGTTTTAATGTGTAACCCTTAAATTATATTTTTGAGGAGAATAGATAAGTTGAGGAACTAGAATGTTGGCGTTCCTAATATAGGGTGGGGACCTCTAAATGATTAATTGGTCGATATGTAGTCCTTGGGTTGTGGAAATGGAATCCACGACCTACTAAATTTAAGGTTGATTGGGAAGGGATAATCCCTGGGGTATTTCAGTGTGCATTTAGGCCTATATAATTATGCGTATAGATAGCATAATTATATCGATATTGGTAGGGTAAATCCTATGAGACGATTAGGATGAAATTGGGAATATATATATATATATATATATATATATTCACTTAGTGAGAAGTGGTATAATTGGAGATATCCAATAAATCCTCATATGGGATTAAGGTATGAATGCATGATTATGATTCTTTGAGAGAATCTTTGGGATTATTGGTCATCGCTAGATGTGATTGGCAATTATGGCCATTTATATATATTCGAGGAGGAATATATAGTATGTATACTATGTGATTAAAGTATATATAAAATATGAATGCTTTCAAATGGAAAAAGAAATGATTTTCATAAATGATAATTTATGTATACACACCTCTCTAAATCGCTATCATAAGGGAAGTTGTGCGCGTAAGGTGAAGTCCCTTGGCTAATGAATTCAGGGTGAATATATTCCTAGGCCATATGAGCGATTATTATATGTTTTTCTACAATGGCGAGGTAATTCTGGGTGTGGTTATGACTCTCCCGCAGGCATATGGCCGCTTCCCGACGTTCGTTAGGATCCCAGGTTGTGCTCTGGAAGATGATAGCCATTTAGGGGCTCGCACAGTGGGGAAACCCGAACGGACGGTCTTAGAAAAGTTATATGATATGTTAAAGCAATTTATGATAATAAATTGGCTTTATATGTAAGAAGGGAAATGGGAACATATGAGATGAAAAAGCATTTTTATGATAATAAAAATGGCTTTAAATACATTTCCTGGATGAAAGAAGGGAAATGGGATGTTATCAAACGAAAAAACATTTTTATGATAATAAAACTTGCTTTAAATATATTTCCTGGATAGAGGAAGAGAAATATAATGTTTTAAAATGAAATTTAATTGGTAAACATTTTGTAAATGAATATAGAATAGACCTCAGTCTGGGAGTTACATCCGGTTGTGTATAGAATACACCTCAGTCCAGGAGATACATCTGGATGTGTACTATAAAGATGAAAATAGAATAAACCTCAGTCTGGGAGATATTATCCGGATGTATATGGTAAGATGTATATAAAAATGGATGTGATATGTACATTAATATATAAGAATGTATTTATACAATAGTTTTGTACTACGGTCCTAATGGATCTCTACCATTAACCCTGCCAAGTAGTAGTGTATCATGGGGGTTCCTTGTTTGGATTTCGCTCCGCGAGACACCCCACGCACGAACTTAGCGCAGTGTTGTGAATAGAGATAAGTTTAGTCCTTAGTACTTGGAATAACTAGGGTTGTTGGAAGATGGTTAACAGATTAGTTGGGCGCGATAGCTTGACTAGGGTATTTTGTTAGGATTCTCTAGGTGTGCACTATTAGAAGAGAGGTGAGGGGTATCTCATGGGAGTGCGATACGAATTTAAATATGAGATAAAACCTTTTTCTAAAAATAAGGCATTTATGCACTTGCAAAATATTTTCACAACTCAGGCTTTGACCCGTTTCTATATTTTTCTTTCCTGCTATATATATTATATATATAGGTTTCCAGACACAGGGATGCCTGGATGACACTTCTTTCGAGTCAGACGTCGGCTGCAACAACTGTGGATGCATGCAGATTCTCAATAGACGCTTCTATTCTTTTAATCTAGATAGGAGGTATTGTATAGACACTCGGGTTAATAACCCAACATCATTTATTTATTCTTTTATCGCCTTTTAGTGCGGCATTCGATATGGTTGTATATTTTGACCGAGTGTTCGGTTATTTTATTTCATTTCAGTTTCATTTACATAAACTGTGTGGATGTTTTAAATTGTAGTTGGTTAAAAAGAGTAGTTAAGAAAAATTTTGACGCCAGCCTAATAGGTTATTAGTAATTAAAATGGATTTTTGACAGTGATGCTAAGAATGATCCATATGAGACTCCTGTTTTAATTTGATATAGAAGTGATCGCCCGGTATTTTATTAGGCGGGGTGTCACAGATGGTATCAGAGCATCAGGTTCTAGTGTCCTTAGGAATCTGTGCGAACGTACTACGCTTTCAACGTTGCTCTCAATTTAATATAGAGCCTCAGTATTAGGATTGTTGATTTCTCTTGTGAAATTTAATTCTCATACCATTGTACAAGATTATGGAAATCTTTTGCGTGCTCGTTCTAGGTCTGTGTGCCGATCGAGGAAGGGCGACCAAGCAGGGCCGTGATGAGGATAGCAGGAGGCGGGGCTTAGATGGCGCGACTGGTAGAAGTTGGGGGGGTGGAACCGCCGTAGAGGTCACTCCCCATTAAGGATTGTTACAATGACTACTAAAGTATAGTAGTTATGAGTATCCAAGTACCGCTGTGGTAAAGAGTGGTACTCAAGTTAAATTACCCTGTAAAGCTAAGGGTTTGAAAAAGGGGTATTTGATAAGGACCATCAGTTGAAGTTGGGTTATGCAAAGTAAGTGTGGCACTACCTAGTGGAAGTAGAAGGCTCGGTAGCTTTGGCTTAGAGCCAAGTATGGAAATACCCAGACGTGGAAATTTGAGGAAGATTTTTACTCGTAGGAGCAATGTTGTAGCAGTGAAAATGATGGTCACCACATATGGGGGAGAAGGATGTTTTGCTCATAGAGGAATTTTACTAATGGTTTTAACCATCAGTTCCTTTGGTTGATTTGGAGGGAATGCAGTTCTGAATTATTCACATAAGGATCGGCCAAAGGCTGACAGTAAATAAAGAGTGATATGGAGAAGTGAACCTTGTACCGAGGTGAGGTAAGTACAACGAAGAAAGAGTCCTTCAAAGGAATGATGGGCTCATTAGAGAAGTGTTGCTAACACTTACGGAGAATGCGGGTGTGTTCATGTGCCCCATAGGTGGACATCCACATGGGGAGACTTGTTGAAACAGGGTTGTTGTAACTGGTAGTGGAGTTTCCTTTTAACGAAGAAGTTAAGAGGATTAGTAAGATGATTGTAAGGAGCAAGGCTATAGAGTCAGAAGGTGATGATAACTTTATTATGGTCAGGAAGGCCAGTGATGAAAATAGTAACGTGGAGTGCAGAGCCACACGGTTAAGTCTTTTCCCGGTAGGAGTAAAGGACAAGATTAGGGTGCTTAGATGGGGCATTGATTAAGAAAATTTTGGTTCAGATCGGGCAAGTGTATCTGGTCCGAGAACCTTATGGAGTAGCCAGGGTAATTGGCAAGAATGTTGTTATGAGTTTTGCCTCAGAAGGAAGAGGTATAATTGGCATGGCTAGATAAAGTTGCGATGTTCGTTAGCCCTAGACTCGTGTGTGTAATTTGAGTTTTATGGCAGTCTCGATAACATTATATAATGTAGGCCTATATTTTTTCCGCGGTAGCGGAGTTATATTTTCCTTCATTCTCTATAAAAGCGGGTGTTGATATTTTGTATATATATGTAGTTTGTTATACTCATATTATATGTGTTATACGAGTATGGTAATATTGTGAGTATAATATGTAATGGTATATTCGGAGCGATAACAGGCTAATGATGGCAAAACTATCATGTCCGCAGTTCCAGGGTGGAACGGGTTGTTGTTGCGATATCTCACCTGGATACAAGTTGAGTTCGCCTTTATTACTATGGGTAAATGGAACTTCGATGAGCAAATGTTTCATTATTATGATGTGAGTGCGTGGCGGCCTTATAGATATGATTTAAGGCCCGCAGGACTTATTTGTTGACCGGTGAGTTTAAGCTCATGATTGTTGGCACAAGGACTTAGAATTAGTACGAGCTCTTAGTGGTATGACTCTTAGTTAGAGATAGGAGTTCAGACCGCCTTTTGTTGGAAAAGGGGATAGGGTTATCCCGGTTACATGTTTAAAGTTAATGGACCTCCACGACCGACAAAGTTAAGTAATAGTGTAATTGAAGGGGTTCCTTATCTGGATTTCTCTTTACGAGACGCTCCGCGCATGAACCTTAACAACGTCCGAAGTGGATAAATGTTATAGGAAGCAAGGATGTTGGTTTTGTGGAAAAGTCATATAGTGTGGATGAACCACTATAGATTATGTGCCCTTGATAATGGTATGCTTATGGAAATATTGTGCTAAGGAAAATAACTAAAGTGGTCCTCTCACCACAAGTGGGTGGGTGAAGGAGGACTTAGAGAAATTGATTTGAGGATTATAGTTAGGATGATAAAAAGGAAAAATTTTGAAGAAGTATATTTTAGGTATGATAATCGTAACGCTTTTGCAGAGAGTGGGCACTTCGATTAGTTAGATTTTCCTTTTCTCTCTGGTGGGAGGATAGCATAGTAGAAATGCGTTCGTAGGTTAGCGAGGTAGGATTTAGGACATCCCGTTGGGGTGCCTTAGGTCGTTACATCTTGGTGACCGACGACACGAGGGAGTAGTGTAACGGGAGGGTTCCTTGTGTGGATTTCACTTTGCGAGACGCCCCACGCATGAAACCAAGAAAATGTTGGAAGTTGAGAGAGGCCTTGGGAACTAGGGACATACTTAGTATTATACTTTTTTCGCGTAGGTTGGGTAACCTTGAGGAGAGTGGTATTTTGCGGGTTGGGAGGACCCATGTGAGAGTATTACACCGAGGAAAGGAGACCCTTATTTAGAGAGAGTGTTACGTGTCGAACGTTCACAAAGTATGTGCAGATGTGCATGGTTAAAAAGGTGTATGGGCTCCTTAGTAAGTTGGTTTTATATACTGCCTGAAATAGAAAAAAAAGGCTTAGTATATAAAGTTGAAGATTATGCCGTGAGGCACTAGAGATGATGGGTGCAATGTGACGCTATTGGAGTCACTTTACGACCTTGGTAGCCGTATAGTGTGTGGTTGGGAACCATTGGGTTAGTATCGTTCCCCTTGAGGTATTAGGGTTTGGAGCGATCCCATGATTGGTGGTGTAGGTTGTATCTGAATTTCGAGGACGAAATTCCATTGCAGGGGGGGGGGGTATGTAACAACCCATTATTTTGGAGATAATTAAATTCCATAATTAAGTACAAACTGGAATTCGGAGAATTTCCTGGAATAGTAATTTTTGGGATTTTCAAGGATTTGATGACTGTCGATGGGTGTAATATTTACTTTTGGGGTTAAGTAAATATGTCGAGGTATTTTAATTATACGTCACCGTGGAGTAAAGTGACAAAAGGTAAGGTTTTAATTGAAAAACCCGCATTAAGTTATATTGGGTTAAATTAGCGAGTCGCAGTCAAGTACCTCAGATGGAAATTTTGACTGCGCGGTGAGTCTCGGAATGGCCGAGATAGTCGAAAAAGGGTGTCCGATTATCGAAATGGAGTTTCGGGTAATTTTGGAGTAAAAGGGCTCGTAATTGAGTAAACGAGTCGTTTTTGGGTTTTAAGGGGTATAAACGCTTTTCTCTCTATATAAAGAGGGAGAGAGGGATAAAAGAGAAAGAAAAGAAAGAAGAGAGAGAAGAGAGAGAGGAGGAAGAGAAAGAGGAGATTTCAGCCAACCTCTGCGGGATTCGATTCGGGATCGTCGGATTATATCCAAGAGGCAAGTATTTACTTGCTTTATTTACTTTTGAGCATAAATATCTCATATCATTGTTGGTATAAACAAACCCTAAAGATTTGGGTTGGGTTTTCGTGGATAAAACGGGTTTTCGGGAGTTAAAAAACCCCAATAATTTTTTAATTGGAGAAACTTAGAAATTAATTTAAATTTATTGGTGATTTCGGGTTGTAGGACGTTTAGAACCCTTATTATATGTGTATTTGTAGTTGGTTGAGGTTGTAGGATGTCGGGAGAGGCGACAAAATCTTGGGGGAAGCTTTAATGGTCGAATACAGCTTCTCAGAGGAGAAACTCTCTAGCATGATCGATCGATCGACTGGCAGAGGTCGATCGATCGAAGCCTCGATCGATCGATGACTAGGGGTCGATCGATTGAAGCTTCTGAAAGTTAGGGAATTTTTCCTAGGGTTAAATGGATGATATAGATTCCAATTTATTTTGATTCGACGTTAATTATGGGATTAAATAAGTAATCTTATAGGAGTATATCGTCCTCCAATTGAGGAAATTTAGGAGGGCAAGGTGAGGGTTTTAGTGTGTAACCCTTAAATTATATTTTCGAGGAGAATAGATAAGTTGAGGAATTAGAATGTTGGGGTTCCTAATATAGGGTGGGGACCTCTAAATGATTAATTGGACGAGATGTAGTCCTTGGGTTGTGGAAATGGAATCCATGACCTACTAAATTTATGGTTTATTGGGGAAGGATAATCCCTGGGGTATTTTAGTGTGCATTTAGGCCTATATAATTATGCGTATAGATAGCATAATTATATCGATATTGGTGGGGTAAATCCTATGAGATGATTAGGATGAAATTGGGAATATATATATATATATATATATATATATATATATATATATATATATATATATATATATATATATATATATATATATATATATATTCACTTAGTGAGAAGTGGTATAATTGGAGATATCCAATAAATCCTTAGATGGGATTAAGGTATGTATTATTTATCAGAGTGAGGAAATACTCTGGGTATAGTATCATGCGTATATGAATGCATGATTATGATTCTTTGAGGGAATCTTTGGGATTATTGGTCATCGCTAGATGTGATTGGCAATTATGGCCATTTATATATAGTCGAGGAGGAATATATAGTATGTATACTATGTGATTAAAGTATATATTAAATATGAATATTTTCAAATGGAAAAAGAAATGATTTTCATAAATGACAATTTATGTATACACACCTCTCTAAATATCTATCTAAAGGGAAGTTACGCGCGTAAGGTGAAGTCCCCTGGCTAATGAATGCAGGGTGAATATATTCCTAGGCCATATGAGCGATTATTATATGTTTTTCTGCGATGGTGAGGTAATTCTGGGTGTGGTTATGACTCTCCCGTAGGCATATGGCCGCTTCCCGACGTTCGTTAGGATCCCAGGTTGTGCACTGGAAGATGATAGCCATTTAGGGGCGCACATAGTGGGGAAACCCGAATGGGCGGTCTTAGAAAAGTTATATGATATGTTAAAGAAATTTATGGTAAAAAATTGGCTTTATATACATTTCCTGGATGGAAGAAGGGAAATGGGAGCATATGAGATGAAAAAGCATTTTTATGATTATAAAAATGGCTTTAAATACATTTCTTGGATGGAAGAAGGGAAATGGGATGTTATGAAATGGAAAAGCATTTTTATGATAATAAAACTTGCTTTAAATTTATTTCCTGCATAGGATAAGGGAAATAGATTGTTTTGAAATGAAATTTAATTGGTAAACATTTTGTAAATGAATATAGAATAGACCTCAGTCCGGGAGTTAGATCCGGATGTGTATAGAATACACCTCAGTCCGGGAGATAGATCCGGATGTGTACTATAAAGATGAAAATAGAATAAACCTCAGTCCGGGAGATATTATCCGGATGTATATGGTAAGATGTATATAAAAATGGATGTGATATGTATATTAATATATAAGAATGTATTTATATATTAGTTTTATACTACGGGCCTATTGGATCTCTACCATTAACCCGGCCAAGTAGTAGTGTATTAGGGGGTTACTTGTTTGAATTTCGCTTTGCGAGATACCCCACGCACGAACTTAGCATAGTATTGTGAATTGAGAGAAGTTTAGCCCTTAGTACTTGGAATAACTAGGGTTGTTAGAAGATGGCTAATAGACTACTTAGGTGGGGTAGCTTGATTAGGGTATTTTGTTAGGTTGCACTAGGTGTGCACTATTACAAGAGAGGTGAGGGGTATCTTATGGGAGTGTGATACCAATTTAAATATAAGATAAAACCTTTTTCTAAAAATAAGGCATTTATGCACTTGAAAAATATTTTCACAACTCGGGCTCTGACCTGGTTTCTATATTTTCCTTCCCTACTATATATATATATATATATATATATATATATATATATATAGGTGTCCAGACACAGGGACGCCTGGATGACACTTCTTTCGAGTTAGATGTCGGCTACAGTAGGTGTGGATGCATGCAGGTTCTCGATAGACGCTTCTATTCTTGTAATCTAGATAGGAGGTATTGTATACACATTCGGGTTAATAACCCAACATCATTTATTTATTCTTTTACCGCCTTTTAGTGCGACATTCGATATGGTGGTATATTTTGACCGAGTGTTCGGTTATTTTATTTCATTTTAGTTTCATTTACATAAATTGTGTGGATGTTTTAAACTATAGCTGGTTAAAAAGAGTAGTTAAGAAAAATTCTGACACCAGCCTAATAGGTTATTAGTAATTAAAATGGATTTTCGACGGTGACGCTAAGAATGATCCATATGCGACTCCTGTTTTAATTTGATATAGGAGTGATCGCCCGGTATTTTAGTAGGCGGGGTGTCACACCAATCCGAGCCTCAGTGACAGAGTTATGCTACTTTGAAGAATGAGAAGAAAAACGTAAAAAAATCTAAGTTAAAATGAAAAAAAAGAGACGCCAAGGCAGAACAAATACACAGACCCCAAGCCAAACCAGTTGGGGGTGAACCGATTCACATGTACCCCCGAACCGGTTTCAGGTGGTCTGATGCGCGAAAGTCTCTTCTTTTCTAATTGGTTCTGAGAGATATTAGGAGTGGGACTTTTCTAAAATGAGGATGTAACATAGTTTTAAGTTAGAAGACTTAGTTTTGATTAGTTTTTCATAGATAAGAAGAGGAAAAAGAGAGAGGAACCCTAGGAATAAGATTTCTTCATCAAGATTATAATTTTATGGTTTGAATTTCAAGGTTTTCTTTATCAAGTTTGTTTCCCTCTTCCTTATTCTTCATAGTTTATAATCTTTGCATAAGTAATATAATTTCTGGATTTTTAAGATCTTCTTGCATGTTTAGTCACACTTTTATTGCAAATATGCATCCATGCAACATTAGTTTCTTGTTTAATTCTTTCATCACCATGTCCGGTTAAGTTTCTAGAGGGTTGAGGTACATGAACCCAACCTAGGTGATGAGTTAGGTATAAAAGTGAATAAAATTATGGAGATAAATCAAAAGTTTTATATTTTATCAAAGCGCGTATTATAGATATCTTAACCCCGTTTGCCCTAGGTAACCGAGGTATTCGAGAGTGTAATACGTGTATAGGCAATCTAATCATTCACATTAGATTGATTAGTGATTAATTATTGTGTGGAGTTAACATCCTCACACAGTTAATGCTTTGAGAAATTTAATATTTTCTTCAATTATTAATATAATTTTTGAACCTTTTGATATCCAAAAAAATTACCGACGGGTAGGGGGAGTATACCCTAACACCATTCTCTCATATCTAAATTAAATTCACTTTTCTTTTATCGCATGTGTAGTAATTCACTGATCTAGTTATTTTGCTTTATCTAATTGAAAAACCTCAAAACAATCATCTTTTCGTTCTTTGTCTGAGTCTGCCGTAAGATTATTCATCGTTCCTATTCATCATCACATCTTACGTCCTATTACCCGTGTTATATACCCAACTTGCTCAGATTATTACTTACATGATCGACTTACAATTGAGCCGATATAAGCACGCACTAGAGACACATTTAAAGTCACGTAATAAATCAAATACCATATTGATACCAATTTTGAATATTCAAATCAAAGTCCATTTTCATCCAAAATTTATTCATTAACAATTCACCATGAGAAAATAGGTCAGGTAGATCATCAAATAAATATTATCATTAACCTTCATGTTAATCAGTCTCGTATCTTCACAAAACAACTTCAGTATCCTTTAAATCATTTTCAAGGTTATTGTTTTTAAATTTAGAACAATAATGCAGACAAAATCGATGTAATATTCTAATATTTATCAATAATTGTCTAAGCACCAATCATACTATTGCCTCCACCTTAATCATTTACATATTTCAACAATATACCCTACTGTAGGGGAATAAAATCGAATTTCCCATAATAATTTTCGGAAATAAACTAGATTTATGTGGTTCGACAAAGATCGGCCTACATTTATGGTGACAATGAGGGTTTTTATTATAATGTGTAAATAATTTCCATGATAGTCTTTCTTAGGCTCTTAGCCCCCCCCCCCCCCCCCCAATACAATGAGGGGTCTCCCGTTTATATAAAGTTAGGAATTACAATTGGATAAGGACTATATTATAAGAGCTTACAACTTAATAAAAGACTATTATTTTGACATAGTCGGTGATCTATAAACTAGAACTATTGTTATCTCGATGATGTAGTACAATATGGATTGTTGTAGGCCAAGTCTAGCTTTTTCAATCATGTGCTCATTACTGGACTTGTAGTCCACTAACCTCTCTGAAGATAGGTCCTAGTTCCCCCCCCCCCCCCCCCCCCCCGCCCCCCCCCCCCCCCTCCCCCACAATTATTTAAGGCATTTATCCCCCAAACATATCAATGATTCTTCTAAAGTTTAAATTTATCAGTAAAAACTTCTTTTTGTTGTATACGAAAAATTTAAAGTTTTTATTGTTGTATATATTTTATTTAAGATTTTTTTCATTTGTCATTGACAAGTATATCACTCATACATGTATCAACATTAAATTTATCAATGATAAATGCATGAATGATAAATTTTTGAAACATAATGTATCATTAACATAGTAGTTATTGAAAATATATTAAAAAATCCCATTGATAAATTTATATGATTACGAAATATATCATTGATATATTTAGAAATGATAAAGTTATTACTAGGAAAAATTATCAATAAATATACATGTGTGAGACGTGTTTTATTCATCTGTACAGTTGGACTGTAATACGTCGTATTTTTAGAGTATTTAATTAATTATAAAATTGATTGTCGGATATTGATGAGTTGTTATATGACATGGATTATGTCCTTTTATGATTTAAGATGTTGAAAAGAAATACCACTTAAGTCGTTTAATTTAAGATTAAACAATCTAAACTGCTCCGAACATTGTTCAAGAAACTCTTTTCTTAAAAACAAATTCTTAACACAAGATGTGTAAAACAGTATGAACGGGCTATTTAAGGTACAGGTTTACCAGTTTTGAAAACCAAAACATATATAGAAATTAAATCAACACACCCTGAGGAAAGGGATGAGAGGAAGAGGAAGTATACAGGCACAATTTTAACGTGGTAAGACCCCACCCAATTGGGGAAACATCCACGGAGGTCTCTACACCTCAAAAGTAAAAATCCACTAAAATAGAGTAACAATTTACAAACTATATAATAATCAAGATGTAAGGACGCAAATTTCCAATTGAGTCCTTTGTAGTTTTGGCTCAATTCCGGACAAAAACGTTTGAGTCATAGGCTAGAGTCCATATTGATCCATTCAACCCTATAACGTGTTTATTGAAGACGTAGCGGTCAAGTGTATAAAGCTTCATCAAAATGCCGAGTTTAAGTTCCTCGTTTTCTACATCATCAATAGTGGTTCCATGCTCCCAAGGTATGAATGCGTTACATATATATATATATAGGAGCTTGGAACATGTTTATATGGGTGTTAGATTTTATTAAAAATGTGTTTTGTTTTCATAAAGAATGAATTAAAACTTTAAATAAAGCTTATAAAGTTTTCTGGGCTAAAAATGAGAATTTCTAAACTTTCTGGAAGTTCGTTCGATATATCGTTCGAACGAGATTTTAGTTCGAACCAGATGTCGTTCGAACGAGTTTGCCAATGACTTCCCAGATTGGCCACTGGAACTTCGTTCGAAATGTCGTTTGAACGCGACTGCTGTTCGAATGAGATTTCCAACGAGCATCTAACGAGTTCACACTGGAACTTCGTTAAAAGACTCGTTCGAACGAGATGTCATTCGAACGAGATGTCAGGAGAGAACAGTTTTTGGCAATTTTTTGAGAGTATTTACCCATGTTCTCCACTTCTTTCCCCACTATTTTTTCACATCATAACTATGTGCAGGAATGACTTCTGGAAACAAATCTTTTTCATATCCTTCTAACTCCTAGAGAGTGTTTTGAAAGGAAAATCAAAAGAGAAAAATATCAAGTTTTGAGTGATAATTTTAAAAGTAAAATTCATCTACCACTCTAGTTTTCACCCATTGTTTCGTTTATCCAAGTTCATATATATAAATCTTGCTTGGAGTTTGGCACCGGGTTTGTCTCTACAACGAATTGAAGAGATTGTTTGGGTTTTCTTCTAAATCCCTAAAAGAAGAAGAATTATTTTGCTGCGGCATTACCCACTTGGAGAAAGGCTCCTTGTTCGGGTGACGGTGACCATATAAAGTCCGATCGGTGGATTCCGAGACCGTGGTGGAGCTCTGTGGTTATCCGCTAGGAAGAGGTATCTACAAGAAGAAGGGTCGGGGCTTGAGAGGGATCGAGTCGAGTGTTGTAAGTCCTTTTGTCTTGTATTTATAAAACCGTATCTGGTGGATTTGAGGCTAGGGCCGTCCGAATTTGTTTTTTCCCGTTGTGGGTTTTTCCTCGTACATCGCGGGGTAGTGTGATTGATTTATTTTTGTCTTGCATAATAACTTCGAACGCATGCTTAGGATAATTCAAGATAAAATTGGTTCTAATTGTCACACTTAATTTAATTTGGTGCATAATTAAATTTGGGTAATGTTTATTTAACTCAAGGCATTTGTTAAAATTGGTTTAGCCTAATTTGTTTAAATGAAAAATATGACTTTGGAAAATTATAGGACTTGGATTAATTGTGTTTAAGTGAAATAAATATTGTGTGTTTCATTCCATCACATTTCACTTTGTTTTATTGTAATTTATATAGAAATTAAAATTTGTAATAAGTTGAACCATCACATCGCTTCTGCATCTAAAAAGGAAATATAATATTTTTATAAGAATTAAAAAATTAGGGGTGTATCTTTAACACAAGAGACACAATCAGACCTAATTCTAAGTTCAGAAATGTACCAACTCTTCGGGATTTTCTGACTTCTCCCAATGCTCTGATGTTGTTGATGTTCTCTCAGCTTTGTAACTCCATTCATTTTAGCTTTATGTCAACTCAAAATCCAAAATCTCAATACCAACACTTTTCAGTGTAGTAGTGTGAAGGTGTAAGTGGTGATGTGCTCTAAATCACTTGCAAGAAACACACATACACACACGCACACACTTGATTACAGACATGATGCTAATCAAATTACAAACAAATCACAAAAATATGTAAAGATTTCCAAAATCAGTTTAATCGAAACTACCAGACTTTGGATCTTTCAATATATCCACAGATCAAGAGGGAATCTTGCTATATACACGATTCAAGATCCTAAACACATTCTTATTTTGAAAATATATAGACTATTTCACAAATTGTGAAATATGTGGAAGTGTAAATCCCCAATCAAGATATTAAACTAGATCTGAGTCTGAATGTTCAAATAAACTGGAATCGAAAACTATTTTGTTGGTTTTAGATTTGAAAACATAACAGTTTAAAACACCAAACAAAACTATGATTTCTTGAAACAAGAAATCAAATCTAAGAAAGATAGACGTGCAAATGTATCACATAATTTCAATCTCAGATTTCTATAAAAGAAAATGAGATGAAACTGTTGTGATTAAGAGAAAAGAGATTAAGGACAAAAGAGGAATGATCTTCACATCTCTCGAACTAACACACTCTCACAAATGATTTTCTTGTGAGAATTGGTCGGAGTTTAATTTAGGATTTCCTTTTTCTCTCTCAACACTCTCTCTCTCTCTCTCTCTCTCTCTCTCTCTCTTCGCTCTTTATTTTCTCTAAAAAATGAGGCAAACAAAAGATTGTAATCGTAACACATATGGCAGCTATTTATCGTAGGCCATGGAAGCCTCTGGAACTCTCTCTTCGCTTTTTATTTTCTCTCAGAAATGAGGCAAACAAAAGATTGTAATCGCAACACATATGGCATCTATTTATCCTAAGCCATGGACGCCTATGGAACTAAGAATCAAATTAATGGTCATGGTTAAGTCTTAAGATATCGAGGTGAATCTAATTGCTACCAATCCACAAAAATTAAAAAGAATCTGATTGGTTTAAATGTAAGCACAAGAATTAGTCAAAACCTCAAATACCTACAAAAATAATTAAACTCAAGTGTAGATGTAAGTAAGGATGTCAATCCACTTTCTAGGGAGTAAAGCAAATGGAATAAATTCAATTGTAATTCACTTTTTATTTTCTTTTTGGACTTTTTCACTTTTGTAATTTTTTTAGCTTTTTCAATATTAAAACAATAAGGTGAGGTGAGGTTTAAACTAATCTAAACTAAAGTGTAATATGATAATAACTAACTAGAAAATGACTAAAATGAAAAATAAAGTCTAACACGAAAATAAAAGATAAGTGAGGTAAATAATTGTGAGAACAATCAAAGAGTGAGATTACACCACAAATTCTAGTTATTCTAATTAATTAAGTTAATTATTTGAATTCTCCCAAATTAATATCAAAACTACAAATCAACTCTCGTTGAAAGTGTAATTATAATAGTAATCTTTTAGAAAATTAATTTTAACACCCCACAACTCTAGAAAAATAGATCCTCACTCCTTTTAATTAATCACCCGCTAGGATCGATCAATTAGAATTTATGTCAATCTTATAAAATAAATTTAGAGTTGAAATTCAAGTGATAATACCCCACTTAAGAGACCCCTATCTCTAGTTTGAATCTAAAATGGGTATTATCACTAGAATTTCGATTTTCTCTTGAAAATCCTTTACCCTCTCTCGAGGCGTAAATCTAAGGGTGAGGGATCAAAATTAACATTCAAAGGGAAATTGCAAGTAATTAAACTAATTAAAATAAAATAACATGAAATAAGGGTTTTACCCCACCCCTTGAAAGGGGTTTAGCCTAACATGATATTAAACATGACAAATTAATAATCAAGGCATATATAATAAAAGAGTAGAGAAAGAGAACAAATCTTCAACAAGCCTCCTTGAAATTGGCAATTTGAACTCTATCATCTTCCATTCAATTCAATCACTCACAATTAATTCTCAACAAATATCTAAAAAAATAAAAGGAAGAAATATTTACAAAATGGTGTTTATCTCTCTACAATTCTCTCTCTATAATTTTCCTATCTAAGTTCTAGATATAAACTAAAAATTACAAAATACAAATAAAAAGGATAGTGGATGAATTCATAATGGACAATTAAATAATAAAAGAGATTTGCTAAAAATGCAAATCCTAAAATTATAAAATTGTGCATTAGAATTCACCCAAAGAAATAAATTCTAGATCATTAATTTATATTGAGATAATTGCTAAAAATGCAAAATCTCAACACAAATGAATGGGTTAGAATTTATCTCCCATAAGGGATAAATTTCACTACATCATTCTATTTTGAATTAATTGCTAAAAATACAATAATTCATAATAGAGGGGTGGGGTGAATTTTATCCTAGAGATAATTTTCAACACGCACCTCTATATTGTGGTATTTGCTAAAAATGCAAATACTCAACATAGAGGGGTGGGGAGAATTTTATCACACCTAGCTTAAAACTAATTTTGAGATCCTTTGCAAATGGTGTCTTTCTCTTCATTTATAGTAGGCATGGAGCATGAGGGGTAAAAATGGGAATTAGCTATGGTGAACATGTGGGAGAGGTGAGAGCACATGTGCATGGGGGTGTTTGAGGTCATGTGGGAAGTGAGGTGAGGAATAAAATCTGATTTGGGAATGAGAGGTTTGGGGGCATTTTTGGGAAATTGGGTTAGAATTAGTAGTTGGGTTTTTTTAAGGGTATTTGGGTAAATTAGTTTTAAGAGGGATAAATGACATGTGGGTTTAATGGTTTAAGTGGCACATGGATATTTGGCTTGGTTTGGTATTTGGAAAATGGCAGGTCACGTGTTTGGCTTTGGAGACAAAAGGTTGAAAATGGGTTTGGCTTGACTTCTTGGTTCTTGGGTTGGAGGTTTCTTAGGGCGTTAATGGCTAGATCGGGGTAGAATCACCGGTGGGTTCTCGCCAGGTTGGAGGGATCCGGATAAAGGTCGGGGTCGGGTAATGGCCAGAGGTTTGCACCGGCAGGGATGAGTAGCGGGGAGGGCTGCCGATGGGGGTGGGTGGAGGCATGAGGGTCCGGTCGGAATGGTTTTCGGGCTGGCGCCGGAATGGGGGTTGGTGGGTCGTAGAGAGAGAGAGGGTGGAACCGGACTAGGGCGGCCGGGCAGCTGGAGGTTTGGTAGCCCGTCGGAGGAGCGCCGACGGCTGCTCCGGTTTGGGGTCGCAAGTTAAGGAGGCTGGGGTGAGGTTTGGTTATGGTGAGAGGGGTGGTGTGGTGATTTTGATCAGAGAGAGAGATGGGTGAGTCGTGTGTGTTAATGGAGATGGTGGAAAAGAGAGGATGTTTGGTAGAAGAAGATGAAGTGGAGGGATAAGGTGTGAATAGGGTGTAGGGGAGTATGGTGGGTTGGGTTATGGGTTACGTGTGTGTGCGTGTGTGTCAAATTGTGACCCCTAAAATAATAATAAGACTCAATTAAAATTAATAAAACTAAAACTAAAAAAAATAAAATCTAACTAAAAAAAATAAAAATATTAAAACTAAAAATCAATCCTAAGCTATTAAAAACAAGAATAATAAAACAAAAGAAATAAAAAATTAAAAAATCTAATAAAAACTAAAGTCCTAAAAAAATATAAAATCTAACAAACTAAAAATAAACTACTAAAACTAACCCTAATAAAATAAGGCTAAACTAAAAGCTAATAAAAATCAAAATAAGATAAAATTATACTAATAAAAATAAAATAGAAAAATAGAAAATAAAACTTAGAAAATACTAAATAAATCTAAAATAATCCTAAAATAAAAAAAAAATGACTCAAACTAAAAATCTAAAAAAAATAATAAAAAGGGACAAATTAGACACACATGAGGTTTAGGCTAGGTTTAAGCTCGGGTAAGGGTTTAGGTAGGTTTAGGGACAAGGGTATTTAGCTCCATAAAATGCACAATTTCCTTGAAATATGCATTTGAACACCGTAACGTACATTCGGCCTACAAAATAACCATTTAAGCACATAAGACCCATATTGCCGAGAATTAGCAACTAAAATACATCTATTTGGGGTATAAAATGTACATTTTTGGGTGCTTATCATTAGGTAAGAACACATGCATGCCATAGGTTAAAACGATCCAAGGGTTCATAATCAAACAAAGGAATGTGAGGGCAAGAAAACACAAATCCAGTTGTTGTGAGTCTAACATGTGTAAGGCTAAGATGACGTTTAAAACACGATTTTTATAACTTACGTAAATACAATTCTACCCCAGCAAGTTTTTAACAGCTTAAGGAATTTACAAATCTGCCCACAAACTTTTTAAAAGCCAATTTTAAATATCTAAAAATTGTTAGAAAAAAACTTAGAAATTATTTAAAATACCCCAAAAATTATGGAAAAATTATTTTAATGGGATTTAACTCACACCCTCCCATATTATGAAGAATATAATCTCATATGTAACACATAAATGATCCTAGGTGTGGTGTTGGTATTTATACCTTTGGACTATTAGAGGAAATTGAATGTAGAGTTTGAAGGCTTGTTGGTTGAAAAGAGTATGACTCAATTTTATCACTATTTTAATAAACATTTTTTAGTATATATATATATACATCATAAGAATTAATGTTTCAAATCAAAATGCTTTACAAAAAAATTGATGTAAATCTAGGACTTTAAAGTAAGCATTTACGATCCTAGCTCCAGTTCTAACTTATGTTCTTAACCCATCATTTTTCCAACACAATTCAGCAATATAGGTATCATTAAAATATATGTCCAAATCAAAAATAAAAACATGCCAAGTATATAACTCATCCTTGTGACCAACTTTAATAAAGAAGTAATTACCTTACGATGATTCCTCGATTTATAGAAATTTTTCAAAGATTTCTTCTTTAACTTTCTTCTCTTTCTCTCTCTTTAGGAAAAACTTGTTAGTTCTTATGAGTAAGAATACATAACTCTCATTTATAATCATAAATACGTTTTATAGTGGTCCAATAGAAATAGGGGTAGTGGTAACACGTGATTGGTCGGATGAAAGGTCGAATTAGACAATTCCATTAATGACACATTTGTCCCACCTTGGTAAAATCACCATTACTCACTATCACGGGCCCGATTTACTCCCTCTTTGTGTCTGTGAGTAGATAACTTAAACATCTAAAACTTTCATATTTTGTGCTTCCCCAAAATTCCAAAACTAGTACACCTAATTTGGGCTCGAACAGGAAAGTAGCAATCTACCGAAAATCTCATAACTTTCACATTTGGCGATCAAACATTGCCAATTTCTCACCAACAGCCTAGATTACTTTTATAAACATAACCATGAATTAAAAATATATTTTATGATGCATTTAACCACATAACTAATAATATTCTCTAAACATGTTGTCCCCGACAATAAGCTCAATTACCACCTAATGTAAACAACACATATATCACATGAGCATGTATCCCCTAAACATGATAATTAGCATGTTTAATAAACATAACCAATTTATAACATATAACTCATAAATTATGATTAATCATGTAATTAACCTTCCTAATCATGTTTTATGATCTTACATAAAACTCTATAGTTTTTCAAGTTGAAAATATTTGTTTTTAGTCACACAACCATACTTTACAACATTTTAATGTTATAAAATGTTTGTTATATATTATGAAATTTAAATCTTTTAAAAGACCTTTGTTTAATCCATCTCAACTCATACTAAAAAAGGAAAATCTATTACACGAACAAATCATGGAAGCATGATTATATCCTACATGTAAATTCAATAAAACATGTAATAACCATGTTATAAAATTTTGAATGTAATACTAGTGTAAGATGACCCACCTCATAAGAGATCCAAAATATGTTGGAAATATCTTTATCAAAGGTAAAACCCCCACTTCCTAAGGTGTCCTCAAAGGGATTACCAAGCACCCTCAATATTTTCTTCCTTTTAGCTCTAAATTTTGGCTTTCTTCTACACCTTCAAACTCCGTGATATTCTAAAAATCTACATTTAGAACTCTCTTCAACTTCATATTTAACTCCATTAAATGCTAATATAACTTTTTATGACCCTTCATAATGGCGGATAATGGTTTGTTATGTAACATACAAGAAGATAATGGACAAATTTGGAGGAAATATAAGGACCTAAGGCTAATGAAAATGGAGGAAGAAGAAGACATGTTTGGTATTCTTTAGGGGCGGGAATTTTCTCTATTGAAATGACGAAAATGTGTGGGTTATGTCTCCCACTTCTCTCTCTTATAACCCCACAAAACTTATTTAACATGTAAATTAACCTCTAAGGATTATTACCCTATGCCAAATGGAGTAAGGATTCACATAGAATGGACAAAAAATTATCCAAAGTTGTCATCACACCCAAAAAACATTTCTCCACTTTCGATAGCTAAAAAAATAAGCTTCATCTCACTTCCAACTAATTCAGATCAATCTGGAATTCATTCAAATCGATCCAAAGTTTGATGGTTTTTTATAAGTCCTAAGTTCACAAATTTTTCATTTTTATAATTGAATTTATCCATACCCTAGTTCACAACTATATAAAGTTTACGTCATTTAGATGTCCATTGATTATGACTTTTTATTATGAAATTAAAAATATGGTTGTTACAGAAATTCATGATAGAGAACAAGAGAACTCAAACATAAGAGGCGGATGTAAAAATTTCACTTGCCCATATTTGGAGGAGTGCACTAGAGGGTAAGGCATCCACTTGACTCGGTTAGGTCTTGGGTAGCCCAAGATCCACCAAGGAAGAAAAATCTCTCTTTCCATTTTTAGGGCTTGTACCTGCCAAAGACTAAAGTAACCCGATGATCCAGATACATCAACCCTTTGTTATTGGCATTTTTACTCCTGAACCCCATATAACTTCAAGAACTAAGTCAGGGTAATATCGTGCTTGCCCCTCTTGATTCCCTAAAATTTAAAATTTTGTCCATCAGAGCCCTCCACGAGTTGGACATCAATTCAGAATGGGCTATTCCAATATCTTTTAAAATCGTCACCACTAATAATGGAAGTGGGAACCTATCCCCATATTAGACGAATCATTTGTTGAGGCACATGTGTTGCATAACCATTGAACATGACCTCTCATTAGGCATTCAATCCCATACGGTAATAATCTCGAGAATCTTGTCGATCTTTCGAACGCCCTCAAATTCTTTCTCAGATGCCCAAGAAATAAAAGGAGCTCCGCCAGTAAAATTAGTGTAATGAACTACCTAATACATAATCACCTTTATATTAGTGGTAACAGAAAAAATTGGGGAGATGATTAGAAGTACCGGCCTTTGGTTCCACAATCGGAGGTATAAAAATAGGGGTACCAATGGAAAACAAGAATTTTGGGTCCAAAACCTGTGAGGGGAAAATGTTTTTAGCAAATATGATTAGAAATAAAGGGTTCTCTTACTCAGGATAATTCTAAGAAGAGAATATATATCTTGGTTAAGGTGTGAAGATTCAAACCGTCCAAGGGGCTAGAGACCCAAAGTCCGACTGCTTTAGTCCCTTCAGCCCCCAAGGTACTTCCTATCAAATACTCTCAACCACTTGCAATCTTTTTCCCAATGCATGCTCATTATGATGAATCTTGGCTAATTGCCTTTCTACTACCAAATTATGTAAATAATGAAGTGTTAACCTTAGAAATTCTTGTAAAAAATAATAAGGGGCTACTGATGATACCCTATTAAACACTTTGTATATGAAAGGCTTTTTCCGTCGACTACCCTCAGGAAAGATCAGGGGTCTTGGGGTTGACCTCTGACCTCAGACCAATCGTTGATTGCCCTCCAAATCTCTGTTTCACTCAAGGAAAGTCCATATTATTGTATTAGACTTCAGTTATCCCTCTTACCTCGTAGAAAGGTTGGTCGTTCCAAGATGTCTACTCAGCCAATCACATAGACCATAGTTTGAAGAGAAATGACCTCCTAAGGTTACCTAGCCCTCAACACTGAGGTGTATTATTATGTATTATATCAAGGTCAGTCTAAGGTAATTCTATGGAATTTATATAGCTTCTTGGCATTTGGAAGAATGCTTGTGACTAGTTTGGCTAGTATGTAGAAAGCAGAACACTATTTTACCTACCACCCTACTTGACTCCCTTGCACTTATGACTTCTATCCACATTTAATACACCTAGTAACTACCTTACACCACTTTAAAAAACTTTAGCAAACACTCCCCCAACTTACTGACATCGTTAAACCTCAGAGGCACCATAACCATGATGTGACAATTTCACCCATTCTCTCTCCAAGAGTTTTCATATAAAATGAAGGATAGATAATGGTAAAAAGGGAACTAATCTAAAAAAATCATATAGGTTAACATGTTTAAGGAATCATACTCCTATAGAGCTAAGACTGTTAGTCATTAAGAAGTGTTATCTCTTATTTGTTACTATCTTAATCCAATGTTGAGAGCATAGGTCTCTGACTTAGATAATTTTATGTTATCTTATATTTTGTATATCTTATTGATCCCTAAATCAATAATTTGGAACACTTGGAGAATTCCATCAGTTAATTCCTAAGGACATTTCAATTATTGACGAAGGACAAAAGATCTAAGACTCTCTTGACTAAAGCTCAAAAGGTTTCTCAAGTTTTAATAACTCCTTTTATTATCTAATAAATGATATAATACCTTTGATAGTGGATGTAGGATTCTTAGTTGAGGTCCGAACCATTTTAAACGGGCGTATGATCCTCTGTTGAGGTTTGAACCACTTTAAACCATTGTCTTAAACTTTGCCAATTTTATCCTCTTACCTATCTAAGGTCTAGAGGGGGCCATATGTGGGTCTTAGGTAACATACAATTTTAACACCCATCATCCATAATAACATTGATTGTCTACTCCTAGAAACCTCTTAGGGCCTTATCCCCCTATATGGTCACTTCTGCTAGTTATGTCCTCCCCGGCTAAGGGAAATATTCCACTATCTCTAGTATTTTGAGCATAAATCATACCTAATATTCTTTTTATTAGTATTGTTGTCCTTATGATAGTTATGATGATCCTAGCAATGTAGGAGGGAAACTTACACCACTTAAGCGCAAGTGGTGAAGGATGGCCAGATAATAAAAACAATCTAATCCTTTACATAAAATTTCTATTAACTCAATATGCTTGCTCGTATGGTTACTGATAATGAATATCACCTTCTTCTGTTCTGTATTAAACTCTCTTATTGGAGAAAGAGAAACATAGTTAAACTCCTCCCCATACTTCTTACCAAACGATCACCCTGACGAGGTCTCAGGAACTTTATTTACATGTTATTACGGATGGTGAGTAGAAACACTTCCCTTTAAACCATACATTAATCACATACCAAAAGTCTCATGCTCAGTAATCCCTCACTCCTGACCGAATTCAACCCCATCCATGGGACATCCTACAAAGTAAGTCCAAAGAAAAAACCAAATTCGGTCTATTAGAATCATTTGTTTGGAACAATGGCATAAAACCCCAAAGATATTATCGTTTTAATGAGTACCAATGCTAAATGGTATAACTCTAAAGTAGTCAAAGAATTTAACACAAAAAAATGATGGATGCACTCAACACCCTAGGATACTAGAACCTAGAATGCACTAATACTAATTGTGACAACCAGGAAAGTCCAGAAATAGATTGATCAAGTCAAGTACAAAAATCACAGATATATAAAACAATTAGTAAGATTCTCATCATAATGAAATAAATAAACAAATAAATAAATACACGTAAATCTAACACACGATAACAAAATACTGAAAAATAAACAATTCCTGATACAACTTAAATAACAATATAATCAAACTCCAACTCTAGAATACAATATGTCTCAATATCATAATATCAACTCTTAATAATAAGTACATCTCGTACAAGTAAGCTGATTGGGAATCTAAAAAATACATTTGATAGAATGCTGATATAAAAATAACTACATTAATATAAATCGAATCATTTTATCAACTATTTACAGCTTAAGAAGGATAAGATAAAGTGAAATGAATATTGGAGAAATCCTCCAACTAATATCCTAAGTCTACGACAACCATGGCATCCTAAGACCTGTAGAAAAATAGTTCAACAACGAGCATTAAATCTAACAAGTCTATAGTGTGTAAGAATAAAAATACATTTAGGACAAAATAATAATAATAATATACCTTCATCTAATATTTAGTTTCTTGTAAGTTATTTAAGTTAACTGACCCAAACAACGTAAATACGCATGCAAGTCTACTCCTAACTCAAGTGAGGCCCATATGACCTAATTTCATCTTTTAATTAAGTAATCTTTACTGTAACATTGTTAAGTTCATCGATTAGATTAAAAATCTCTTAAAAATTAATCTCATTAATATAATGATCTCACATCATAGCATAGATGGCTTTAAGACTCACAAACCATAATTCAGCATGGACATCTCTAGTATATTTTACCAATATAGTCTTAATTCGTAATGCAATTTCATGCATCTATAGTATACTCAAAACCTATATAATATAAACTTAAGTGAGTCAAAGATATAAGGTGCTTCAATCTCCCCCTTTGGAAGTATGAGACAAAATCTCCTTTGAGTCATCTAGGACTCAAAACGATATAAAAGAAATAAGAAAAACCTATTCCTATACAAAAAATTCTATATACCCAATATCCTAAAAAGAGAAAATTACATAAATCAACTAGATACAGACCAATACCCTATAAAAATGCTCTTGTAAATGAAGGTACTAATTCTTGAAAATAAGATAACTAAAATCAAGCTTTTTAGTTGAGAAAACACCAAGATGTCCAAGAGGACTCAAATTTCTCCCCCATTTTATCTTAAATGTACAAATGCAAAGAAAAATAAGTACGAAACAATAAATCATTGCTCTGCCATAACCATACCAATAGATTTGTGCAAAGATGCAAATCGAAGATAATCTAATGATTTAGTAAATAGGTCAACTAATTGCAATTCAGTAGGTAGGTAATTAATTTATAACTCCTTAGATTCAACTAACTCGCGTATGAAATGATATCCAATTTTAATATGTTTGGTACGAGAGTGTTGAACTAGATTTTTAGAAATAGTAATCGTGCTTTGATTGTCACAATAGAGATGTAACTTATCTTTAGTTATGCCATAATCTTTTAGTATTTATTTTAGCTAAAGTAATTGAGCACAACAACTTCATGTGGCAATATATTCGAATTCGTTACTAGGCAAAGAAGTGAAGTTTTGTTTCTTACTACTCCATCCTACCAAATTATTATCAATGTAGTAACACGTTCCTGAAGTACCCTTACTATCATCGGTACACCCGAACCAATCAACATCGATGTAACCTACTATAGTACTAGAGGTGTCTTTAGTGGACCAAAGTCCTAAGTTTAGAATGCCTTTAATGTATTTGATAATTATTTTAACTCATAAGATATGACTCTCTTCAGGATTGTTTTGATAACGAGCACACACGCAGACACAGTACATGATATCAAGATGGGAGGCAGTAAGGTAAAGTAAGCTTCCTATCATACTGTGGCATAAGGTAGAATCAATGGCTTTATCATTCTCATCTTTTGAAAGTTTGACTGAAGTATTCATAGGAGTCCTACATTCTTTAGTTGTTTCTAGGTTAAACTTCTTGACAATCTCTAAAGCATAATTAGATTGCGATACAAATAATCCATCTGAATTTTATTTAACTTGGATCCCTAAGAAGAATTGTAACTCCCCCATAAGTGACATTTGAAATTCTTTATGCCTAATGTCCGAGAAGGTCTTAACTTCTAAAGGGGAGGTGGATCCAAAAATAACATCATTAATATAAACTTGGGCTATAGTAATATTGTTGTCAAAATGTTTGAAAAATAAGGTTTGGTTATTCCCTCCTCTCCTAAAACCGTTGTCTAAAAGAAATGTGGATAGACGTTCATACCAAGCTTTAGGAGCTTGTTTAAAACCATAAAGGTCTTTTTTAAGATGATAGACATGATTTGGGTGATGAGGGTCAATGAACCCTTTGGGTTATTATACGTAGGTCTCCTCAGTTGAAATTTCATTAAGGAAGGCTGACTTAACATTCATTTGATATAGTGTGAAGTGAAACTGACAAGCTATTGCAAAAAGTAAGTGAATAAATTCGAGGCGAGTGACCAGAGCAAAAGGTTCCTCGAAATCTATTCCTTTAATCTGAGAGTAGCCCTGGGAAACTAGTCTAGCTTTATTCCTAATAATCATCCCAGATTCGTCTATTTTATTTTTAAAAATTCAAAGTGTGACGATAACCTTTTTATTTTCAGGCCTGGGTACAAGATACCATACATCATGAATGACAAATTGAAGAAGTTCCTCCTGCATAGCACTAATCCACAAGGTGTCATTCAAGGCTTCATTTATAGCCTTTGGCTCAATAAGAGACACAAAACATGCAAATGAGCAATGTTAGGAAGTTGAGATCTTGTTCGAAAAGGCTCACTAGGATTATCAACTACACTATCTAAAGGATGATATTTGGAAACCCAGTTAGGTACTTCAGGTGTCTCACTTGGTAAGGATTCAATTATTTCTGGAGAGTCATCATTGAAAATGTTTTCGAACTCATCCACGATAGTTGATTCTTTAGTCCTTATTTCTATATTAGTGTCACTTACAAACACAATAATGGATTCCATCATGGTTTTGGTACGAAGATTGCAGACACGGCAGGCTCTTCTATTTGGAGAATATCCTTATAAAATGGCGTTATCTCCTCTAGTTTCGAATTTAGACAGATGTTATGTGTCTTTACAGATATAACCGGTGCTACCAAAAGTTCTAAAGTATTTTAGGTTAGGTTTCTTACCATACCAAAGCTCATAGGATGTTTGTTTGGTATTTTTCCTTAAGTAAACACGGTTGATTATATAGTAGGTTGTACAAATGGATTCTACCCAAAAATATTTAAGTAGGTTTTTTGCATGAATCATCACACAGTGCATTTCTTAAAGAGTGTAATCTTTATGCTCAACAATTCCATTTTATTGAGGTGTATTAGGATCGCTAAGTCCATGTTTGTAACCATTATAGTCACAATATTCGATGACATCTGAATCTATGAATTCTCCTCCTCTATCACTACAAATTCTATCTACTTGGGAATCCTTTTCATTTTCTATATGAACTAAGATTTTCAAAAACTTATGTAAGGTTTCTAATTTGTGTTTTAAAAAGGAAACCCAGGTAAATCGAGTGAAGTCATTAACCATAACAAGGATGTAACTGTTGTCGCAAAGACTAACAGTACAAGAAGGACCCATAAGGTCCATATGGATGAGTTCTAGAGGTTTAGTGGATAATGCTTATTTAACTTTCTTGTGGGGAGCCTTAATAATTTTCCCTTCTTGACATGGAACACATACCATGTTTTCAATTCGTATAATCTTAGCAAGATCTCTAATTATATCTTGTGAGCATAATTTTCTAAGACTATCATAATTGATGTGACCTAACCTATTATTCTTTATCTCATTGTCATCCATTATGGGAATGTTACAAACCTCTGTACTTGAAATGACCGTGGAATAGTTATATGGGATACGGAGTCCTATAATAAGGCAATCACCGTTTTCATTTAAAATTTTGTAATTGTTCTTTGAAAAAGTGATGAGTCACAAAACTGTGATATACTTAGTAAATTGGCTTTAAGACTTTTTACCAAGAGAACATCTTCAACAATGCATAATCCTTCTTCATGGAGTGTTCCTTTACCAATGGTCTGGGATGATACACCATCTCCAAACAAGACTTTTCCTCCGAAGAAGTTAGTTTTGTTTGAAAGATTGGAATCATCCTCCGTCATATGTTTGGAACATCCAGAGTCTAAATATAATCCAGTTGTCTTGTGTTCAGCTTTAAAAGCACTCATCACAATGTTACATTTCAATTGGGGTAATAGATCTGTAATACCCCGTATTTTTATGACTTTTAATTTTGCGGATTTATTAAATTTAATTAGAGATTTTAATTTAATATTAATCCGAAAAATCATTTAAATACTTACTAGCGTGATGAGATTTAGTAATTATTGGAATTTTGTTTTAAGTTACTTTATGGGTAAAGTAAGAGGTGTAATTGTATTTAGTAAAATTATCACGAGAATCTAATTTGATAATTTGAGAAATTTATTTGATAATTTGGGAAATTTATCGGGACGCGCTTGTGTCATGTCGGGATTAAATTTGAACTATTAAAAGTGAATAAATTATAAGTCACCCGTATGGTCATTTTGAGTACATCAATGTGTCCGGAAGGGTCGATATAGTCAAAATAATATACCCGGGGGTTTAGTTTGGGTCTCGGGGCGTTTCTAGGCCTAATTAACATCCCGGGAGGGCATTTTAGACATTTTACATTTTTGGGCATGAAAACCCACGAAATTTCTAAGAGTATATTAGACAATAGGAGTTGTCTTCTAGGGTTATAACAACCAAAAACCTAAGACGACCATTGAAAGGGAAGAGGGGAAGCTTTCCAAGGAGTTCTAGGCTAAGAACTCCACCGTTTGCATCGCTGTACGGGATAATCCAGAAGGTTTGGAATAATCCCATAAATAAGAATAAGAGATGAATCGTTGTACGGGATAATCTAGTAATGTACAATAAGAATAAATATCATAAGTATGGGTCGTGGTTGTACCTAAATTTGAAATGGGAATGGTAGTATACATATATGACTGTGTTTGTGCATATACTATATACGTGTAAAAATCATGCCCGCGGTACTTGCTATCCATGAGGTTACCGCGCTGGGACAGTCTTATCTCGATGGGACCTTTATGGGGGATATTGACTTGTACCCTAGAACATAGGAATCTTTGGTATAGGCTATCAGATCGATAGTCAGACGGTCCTAAGAGACGTGAGGGTATGTGTTGACCTCTTAGTGACTTGGAACAATGCTTCACCACAATTTGTATGTGTTTTGTGTTAATACAGTCCGAGAGTGATTCCGAACTAGTATTTCCCTTAGTACGAGTGATACGGGGACTTGATAGCAGAGTATGCCAGCACCATAAATTTTATGTGGGGTGGAGATAGTATATTTATATATATATATATATATATATAAATATATATATATATATATATATATATATATATATATATATATATATATATATATATAAACTTGAAATTTGGGAACTATCTACTGTGACTAAAGGTAGGTAAGTAATGAATCGTTATCTCAACTTGGATAAGTTTGAGGCAATACTGAGAAGCTTTATAATCAAATGAGGTTTCTGTGAGAACTTTGCTTTTAAATAAAATTAATTTTCTTAACCCTGGAAATTGTCGGCATGAAACCTTGTGAGTAACTTAAGATAAGCTAAGATTTTGGGAGTAGTGGTGCGGTAGATGTGCACATTAGAAGAGAGCTGAGAATTTCTCAAGAGAGTGCCGCTCTAATATGATTGTTTCATTAGGCGGTAAGCATTTCAAATACTTGCTAAACTAATTTTAAACTATTTTACCATCGGTCTCTGACCCGTTTCCTATTTTCTCTTCTCTCTTGTATATATATCTATATATTACAGGTGCCCAGCCACCGGGGCGTCTTGCATAGGATCCTTTTGAAGGAACGTGTTGTAGCTTAGGTGGGAGTTGCAGGGCTCTTGCTTAGACGACCTTATCATTGATTCCACTTCTAGTTTTATTTTATCTAGTTGGGCATGTGTCGCCCTTTTTCATTATTCAGTTGGTTTTATCAGAGATTGTGATTCATTTATTTCCAGTATTTATACTTTGTGATTGTTACTGTCAGGATGTTTTTTCCTTGAAGTTTTAAAGTTGGAGTTATTTAGTTGAATGCTTAAATTTCTTGGATTATCTTTTTCAGTCTAGTTGTTGTGTGATCTTTAAACCATGGATTATTAAAGGTTTTAAATATTGGTTTTAAATTAAATTTGGAAATTGATGTCTTAAAGTGGTTTTGTCACCTAGCTTAATTATTTAGGTTGTTAAATTGGAAAAAGTTATTTTTGCGACAGTGATGCTAAGAATGAACCAACCATTCACCTTGGTTATAATTTAATAAAGGACTGATCACCCGGTATTTAATTAGGCGGGGTGTCACAAGATCATCTTTTCTTACCCAAATTTCTCTAGTTTTCAATTTGTGCTTATTAACTTGTATTTGATAAAACTTGCGAGCTTCTATTTTTTCTTTAAAAGATTTTTATGCAGGTTTATGAGTATTATAAACAGTTTGAGCAATTGGTTTAGAAAAGAATCTAGGATTCCTTCTTATTGATGGTCTCTTAGTATTAGTCCTTCTCTTTCTATTACGATAATTAGAATTGTTGTCTGGCGATCTAAGAAGGACATACTTGTTTCGACTTCTCCTAGAATAGTTGAAGTTAGGGTAAACATGAGAGTTATATAATGGATTATATAGACATTTAAAATAGAAACCATCAAGGGAATTTCCATAGACATCATAATAGGAGCAATAAAGATGGCACGTAGAACTCATAACCTTAGGAAAATTATTATTCGAAGTCTTGTCTAGGTTTTGAGCTCTAGTCTTGTTCCTAGGTGGCATAGGATGAAATGACGAATCATCTTGTCGAATAGAGGGAAAACATATTTATCATTATATTCAAAATTATGCTTAGAGTTACTTGATTCACCAATATCTAACTTCATTTGTTTTATATCAAACTCATTTTTCAAACTTTGAAAGTCTGGACAAGTTTCAATAGGTTTTTTATCACCAGACACAAACTTTATTGTTTCAAAGTTTTTAGTGTGGGTATTAGAGTTAGGACAAAATCCTATTCTAGTTCTTTCATTATAATCGGTTTTACTTTCAGCAACACAATCTTCAAAACATTTAGAATTATTTTCAAAATTTGCAAATTTTTTGAAGATTATGGATGTCTTTTCTTTTGTTTGTTCCAATTATAACAATGTTCCTTTGTATTTCTTTTCCAGAATTTCATTTGAGTTAGACAACTCTTTCAATTTTTGTTCAAAATTTTTGGTCTCATTCTCATTAGTTAGACATTGAGTAGCTTGCTCTTCAGTATTCCGTTGAATCAGATGACTTAGGGTTTCTATCTTCTGGGTAATATCCTTAACAATATTTTCAAGTCTAGTGCTTTTCTTGAGAGTTTTTGTTACAGTGTGTGGATGTCAGGAAGGTTATCATTGTCAGAGTCAATAAGTGTGAAGTGTGTAGTTTCTCCTAGCGGTTCATTTTTAGGACTCACACACCCATTAACCTAAAAAATAGAGCATTCCCTTTGACTCACACACAACATTTAAAGCATTATGAGCATTATCAAGCAATAAGGCAGATAAACCAGTAGGCATAATATCAGTTAACCTAGCATGATTAGATTCCTCATCATCAGTATAGATTATTTAGTAAAGAATGACATACAAGGGTCAAAAGAGTTAGATAACTCAGGTTTATTATTTTCAGATTCACTTGAGTCATCCCAAGTCTTGTATAAATGAGCACTATTATGTTTGTGATTTTTGTTTAAGTTAACTCTACAGTCACTAGCCATGTGTCCTAACTTCCCACATCTATAACATTCAATATTTTTAAGGTCTCTCCCAGGTCTTTTTTGATTATCAATATGGTGTTTGTCTTGTCTTCTCTCATGAGGCCTATTGTTAGATTGGTTTGGATACGTAGATTTGCCTTATTCTTTTGCTAGTTTATCCAAACTATGTAAATTACAGTCCTCATCAGAGTCTAACTCAATATTAGGTATGCTAAGTTTAGGTGTGGTCAACTTAGATGAAAAAACAAGAGTAGAAGCAAACCGTTTCTTTTGGGACTGGGTTAATTGTTTCTTAAATTCTAATTCCATTTCCATAGTTCTCAATTTTCTACCGAGGAGTTCAGGTGTGAGATTTTGATCATCCATCTCCTTAATTGCATATCTCTTATTATCAAATTTTTATGGAAGTGATCTTAGTATTTTAGAGTCAATTTCCTTTCTATCATAAATAATCCCATTGGCATGCAGTCTGGTCACAATGTTTGTCAATATAATATAGAAGTCATCAAATGACTCAGTCTCAGTCATAATCAAGGAGTTGTACTGCTGGATTAACATTTTTGTTTAAGCAGCTTTAACTCTAGTGTCACCATCATGTTCAGTCACCAGGGTGTTCCATGATCCCTTAGAGGTAGTACAAAATGATATCCTCTTAAATTCGTGATCAATGATAGAAATGAATATGGAATTTTTGCCTTTATTATTGTTAAGGGAAGTCTGTTTCTCTTCTTTAGTGAATTCACTTAGTAACTTTCTAATCCTCACAATACTTCTTTCAGCGGCTCGTTTAGTAGGAAAAGTATAACCATTTTCAATAGTTTCCCACACATCATCTCCCAATGTCCCTGGGATGAAAGAAACCATCCTTACCTTCCATTAAGGAAAATTGGTTCCATCAAAGAGAGGGGGCATGGAAAGGTTACCTAGTCTCTCAAATTTCTCATCTATAATTTGTTTTGAGAAAATAATTTCAGAAACACAAGATCTAAATATTTTTTAAAAACCACACGTCTGATACCAATTGAAAAAAAATACCACTTAAGTCATTTAATTCAAGATTAAACTATCTAAAGGGCTCCGAACAGTTTGTTGAAGAAAATATTTTCTTAACACAAGATGTGTAAAATAGTATGAACGAGCTATTTAAGGTATAGGTTTGCAAGTTTTGAAAACCAAAACTTATAAAGAAATCAAATCAACACAACCTGAAGAAAGGTATGAGAGGAAGAGCAAGTATACAAGTACAATTTTAATGTGGTAAAACCCCACCCAATTGGGGAAATTCCCACGAAGGTCTCTACACCTCAAAAGTAAAAATCCACTAAAATAGAGTAACAATTTAAAAAATATATAACAATCAAGACACATAATCAGATCTAATTCTAAGTTTAGAAATGTACAAACTCCTCTGGATTTTCTAACTTCTCCCAAGGCTCTGATGTTGTTGATGTTCTCTCAGCTTTATAACTCCACTCCTTTTAGCTTTACGCCGACTAAAAAAAAATCAAAAATCTCAATACCAACACTTTTCAGTGTAGTAGTGTGAATGTGTAAGTCGTGATGTGATCTAAATCACATGCATGCAACACACACACACACACTTAATTATAGACAAGATGCTAATGAAATTACAAACATATCACAAATATGTAAAGATTTCTAAAATCAGTTTAATCAAAACTATCACACTTTGGATCTTTCAATATATCCACAAATCAAGAGGGAATCTTTCTATATACACGAGCAATAAATATCTTAAACTAGATCTGAGTCTGAATGTTCAAATAAACTGAAATCAAAAACTGTTTTGTTGGTTTTAGGGTTTGAAAACACCTAACAAAACTATGATTTCTCGAAACAAGAAATCAAATCTAAGAAAGATAGATGTGAAAATGCATCACAAAATTTCAATCTCAATTTTCTATGAAAGAAAATGAGATAAAACTGTTGTGATTAAGTTGGAAAGGAGATTAAGGACAAAAGAGGAATGATCTTCACAACTCTCTAACTAACACACTCTCAGAAATGATTTTCAAGTGAGATTTGGCCGGAGTTTAGTTTAGGATTTTGTTTTTCTCTCTCTCTCTCTCTCTCTCTCTTTTAATACCCCGCGATTTTCAGGACGCATAATTTAATTAATTTTATTGGAGAAATTTTAAATTGGCAGTTGAGGTCAAAATTTAAGAATGTTAAAAAGTATTTCCAATGACAATTCGAAGGGTGCGATTGATCCCGGAAGGGTCGAGATAGTCGAAATGACTGTACTTGGATCTTATTTGGGTTCCGGAATATTTTTAAGTTCGTTTGACTCGAATTGGAGTAACCGAGTCATTTAAAGTGTGTATTATCATTTAAAGTTGGGTATCTTGGATTTAAGGCTTAAAAGCCTACATGGTCAGCCATTCTCATTTGAGAGAAAGAGAAATCCCTAGAGAAAGAGAGAGAAAGAGAGAGAGAGAGAGAGAGAGAGAGAAGAGGAAAGGAAGAAGAGAAAGAGAATAACAGCTTGGGGATTCCGGCCAATTCACGATTTTGAGGAAGATTCAACCTCTACAACTTTGAGGCAAGTGATTAAACTTGCTAAATAATTCTTGTGCATCATTTTTTCATGATTCGTGGATAAATTTATAGATTTTGGGTTAAATATGTCAAAACCAAGATTTTAGATAAATCTTGCATTTGAGGTGTTTAAATAGTTGGGTTGAGTTATATAATGAGTTTTGATGTTATGAATATGTCTGGGTTGAAGAGAAATGGTTAGAAGATGGTAAATGTGATTTTGGAATTTTTGGCTTTTGATGAAAAATAGCCATTTTCGTAGCTTCTGAACAGGCCAAATAGATTCGACCCTATTCCGAATCGATTCGGAATGTTCCAGCTTTCCAGGCCTGAGTGACCGAATCGATTCAGACCCAAAGATGAATCGATTCGGCCTAAGACTGGGCGAATAGATTTACTGGGCCGAATTGATTCAGATTGGGCCCGAATCGATTCGGAAACAGGGTAGTTTTGGTGAGGTTTTTCTTGAGCGAGTTTCTTTTCGCTTCGTTTGGGAACCCTTATATAAGTTATGAGGAGTATGTTTTGGATATTTTAAAGGAGATTTACCTAAGAGAAAATATTAGGGTCATGTTAACATAATTCGAGAGAGTACAAACTTAAGTTACCGTATTGACTAGTGGGGAATCCCACTATCATCGTGATCTTTATTTGGAGATAAATATGCATTTATAAGAGAGAGGGAGGGTGCGATTAGCAAAGTTGGAATTTAGGATTAAATCATAAATATGATAACGTTAAGCGTTCATATGGTCAATTGAACCATAATATGGATTGGGGATGATGATTGTTGATCGGTGTGTATTCGGATATAGATGGCATCCTTGAGGTTGATTGAATTGGGAGACTATTAATACTAATAGGTGTGATGGATGAGAAGGTTTCGAGTGAGTGATCGTATTGTGAAGAATTGTGGAAAGGTATGCGAGTTAGAAACGGTTAGTATTATGAGAGTTATATACCATTAATGAATTCACTTCTTTTACATATGGGAATAATTTAGTATGTATACCTATATGGCGTAATGGTATATACCGTGTGTGATGGTTTGCATTTATATGATGTGATTGTATATATATCTAGTGTGAATGACACACACACACACACACACACACACACACACATATATATATATATATATATATATATATATATATATATATATACACACACACACATACACTAGGGTATGCCCGTGCCTGAAGGCACGCAGATAGTTTTGAAATGCATAAAGACGTGCCTTAGTACAATGGCAAGTGCCCTCACTAAAGCTACAGTTGATCTCGATTTCGAAACACCGGAGCAGATTCTTTAATATGCTCATGCCTAAAGGCACGACGAAAATTCCAAGATTTTCCAAGTATCTAATAGCAAAATGGTGAATATTTCGTTCCCTGAAAAAATTTCTGAAGTTTGTAATATTTTTTAATTCCGAAAACAAACCAAAGATAACAATGTTTTTTAAACATTCACGTAAAGAAAAATGGTGAAGATTGAAGGCACGATGACAACTTTTCAAAGTATTAATTATGGTCAATTAATACATGTTTTGTATCATGGTCAATTCATAAATGTTTTGTATTATAGTATCAATCATGGAAAATTTTCCGAAGGAAAAATTTTCTAAAGTGTCATAGAGTGCATAATAAAAAATTTCTTAAGTTCCTTTCATAATACAAATATTTTATAAATATTGGGCATAGTTTCACAACACAAATACTACAATAATTAGATCGTGAAGGAAAAAGACTAAATTGTGAATGAAATATGCCTAAGTTGGAGTTCAACTATGGATCTTGCAGCAACAACATCATAAGCTGCTGATTCGAAAGCCACATGAGCCGCATCCGCTACATCCCTATACTTTCTCCCCCCTTTCATCGAATTAGAGAAATTCTCAAAATTTTGTGTCACGTGAGTCATCTATGGGTTCAATGCGTCCTCAATTCACTCGTAGGTCTGATTTAGGCTGATTTTGCTGCTTATCTACATCCATGATCTCCTGCAATTATAATGCACATGTATCAAATGATATCTATTTAACTACAACAAATCAATGCATAAACATTTTTTTTACCTATTTATAATCAAACTGTGTTTGTATATAATATCATTGAGTGTGTTTGCTATGTGATTTGGAACAAAATATAAACAAAACTATCTCTGAATATGTTAAATTATTTTTTTATCATTTTATTGACCTCGAACAAAACCAAAAATGAGGACTTAATATTAATGTATCTTTCCTTCCTCTATGATACCAAAAAAGCTTCCTCAAATTGTAGAGTGATCCCACTCGCAGAAGAAATTTCCTTGAGCACCTTTAATTTTCTCTCCAACCTAGGCTGCTTGTAATGCTCTCGAACAATGTGCTTAAAATGCTCTCGAACATGTATATGATGTCAAAACACTGTTGATTACGTACAAATATACTTTCAGAAGCAGCATTTTGAAAATATAATGTATAACCTACAAATGTTATTGAAAATATAATGTATTCAACAGCATTTTGAAATGCATCCTTTTGAAATATTAATGTATTCAACAACATTTTAAAATACAATATAAAAGTATTCAGCAACATTTTGAAATGAAATTCAAAACTCTAATAAAAAATAGAATTCTATAATGTGTGTGTGTGTAGGAGGCAGGGCATACTTCCCTTTTGGCTAATATCCTGGAAAAAATTAAAAGAAACCAAAATCAATAGCATGAAAGGCATTTTCTACAATCCAAAAACCAACCAAAATATGGGTTATTCATTCATAATATATGTACAATACAAAACCAAACAAAAAACGAACCATTGAGTATAAAAGATATTTTCTGCTAAAAACATAAAATTGAAAGGGCAGTATGCACGTGGATTAGTACCATCAAAGAATTGAAAGAATTTATCGCATTTTCTAACCCCAAGCATGTGGATTAGTACCATCAAATTGAGGGAAATCAGCCTGCATGTCGATAGGAGGCAAGGCCTCGAGAAAGCAGCTGGCTACCAAGGCTGCCAAGAAGTCAACTTCGGCCACTGGAGGAGTGAAGAAGCCCCATCTTTTCTGCCCAAGAATAACGGCTATACGGGAGATGATGAAATACCAAAAGAGCACGAGAGATTTTGATCCGAAAGATTTTGTCTCATGGCGTGTTTGAAGACACTAATTTGTGTGTCATCATGATAATATAATGCCTCTTAGAACGGATACAAAGATTAGTAAAGCTTCCCATTGATCTACACACAAAAATAATCACGAATAAATCTCAGTGAAATTTAAAATATTAATTCAAGTGAATTTTGAAGTCTAGAAATATATAAAAATATTTTAGATAGACCATAGCTCCCCCACCATACCTTAAACTTTAAAGGTTCTGTGAGTGATACATCTTGCTCACTTTAATTGACAATTGTAAGCACATGATGCAAGTAACTGCATACATCTTGCTCATTTTTATTTTGTCAAACTGAATCGAAATGCCATTTCTTCCATATAGGATTTGCGGCTTACATCTTGCTACCGACAAAATGAATCCACTACCGACCTGAAAGTCAAGTTTGACAAATAAATATAGCTTTGACAACTTAGCTAATGTGAGACATAAAGGACCAAAACTTTATTTGCACAAATATCAGGACCCAAAAATTGACCATTGATAAGAATCTCCTGCTAATACTGTGAATAAAAAGAATTAAATGAGTAATAAGACAACAATTAATAACTTAAATCATGTAATTGTTATGTCTATATACCTCATAATTGGAATTATACAGGGGTTAATGAGTAATAAACACAAATAGATAATGGTCATCTCCGCATAATGGAACAGGCTTTCAAACTTTCAAGAGCCCGAACTCTAATTGCACTCTGCAGCACTGTGACAGGTTACTGGTTCACAGTCTATTTCATCGACAAAATTGGCCGTTTTGCAATTCAATTAATGGGCTTTTATTTATGAAAATTTTCATGTTTGCTTTAGCCATCTTATACAATCACTGGACACATAGAGATAACAGAATTGGATATGTACTCTCACTCATTGTGAGCCTGTGAAGACACGAACAATACGAGACTTGTGCAACAATGTGAGATAAAACTTGTAATGTTTGATGTACAACAACATTATAAGCTGTAGTGCACATTTAAATCCATTTCCACTCCACTACCCAATCTTACACCTTAAATAAGAACTATAGTTAGGATGTGAAGTGCCACCAAGAATGAGAATGTCTAGCGGAAAGAATTAACAAAATCTTGCACCTGAACATAACAATTTGGGAATTAACCTCAATTATTCCAGAATATGAGTAGAGGAGCCTTCTTAAACTCAATTATTCCTGAAGGCACGACTATAATTTTCAAAAATATAAATTCGTGGTTCAAATTATAAAAGTTATGTATTTGTAATATATAAGAATGTAACAAATTTAGAAAATTTCAGGTGCACTTCCTTTGTTTAATTATCCACTGAGCTTAAGGAATATTAGAGAAAATTTCAACACGCACGTGTTACACATAATCCAATCTTAAACAACTACACTAAACTACATGGAGTTTCAATTTCAAACATGACATATTCACGATGTTATAAATAATAATCGCAAACTCACATTGGAGTTGCTTTTACTACCTCAAAAGAAAAATGTATTGGATAAAACATTTTATTTAAACTATAACACACCTAAGTCAAAATATTCATGCTAAAAAATGAAGTCAATAAATCTTCATGCTTACCTGCTATAACCATGACATATTCTTTAGATTTCCAAATTCACACCTAAACCTACAAAAAGAATTAACAAAAGTGAGAGAAATCATGGAATTTTATCATGGAGTAAGAAAAAAATTACAACTGCATCGGCACTTCTAAAGAATCAAAAAACAACAATTACATCGGCAAAAACACTATAGGATCAGGTAAAAACAATTATGAAACAAACCTTTTTATTGCTTGCTACATTAATTGCATCTTCCGCTTGTTTAACCAAGGTTGTACCTTCAGCAGTAACATGCTGCATTGAGGAACAACATAATACACTTAAAAATATATAAGATAATTTTCCAAGGAAAGGATAAAAATTGAACTCGACAAACCAACGACTCAGCCCCGTAAGTTTGATATTCGCAAGTACATTGAATAGTAAAACATGAAACAAAAGCAATAGTGAAAGTTCCAAACTCAAAATAGAAGTTATACGGAACATTTTATAAGGTATACGGAACATGAACGGGAACCCAAGCCACCGACCCAATGACTATAAATTATGTTCCTTCAACATCCAAAGGTCACTAATTTTAGTACTACAGTCAATAAAAGATAGTGAAAGTACCAAACTCAAAATAGAATAATCATGGACGTAGTAAAGTAAAAAAAAATATCATTCATACTACACTCATAAAATATCATTCATACAAATTTTTAACAAAGCTACTTTTGTAAGAAAAAAATTAAAAAAAAATATATAGTGAACTTCATAACTTCTTAACCTTGTGTGTGATATTCTACACTTGTATGTAGAAGGTAAATCCCTGAGATAAGGTCATCTTGGAAAGTTTTTATTTTTATTTTTTTTAACTGAACTCGCTTGATTATAATGAAGATTTGGAGTTACGGTAATTCATATGTAGAAGGTAAATCCTTGAGATAAGGATATATAGAAAAGGAGGAGAGCCAGACAACAATAACAACATCTACTTCCCTCTAAAGATAAACAATGAAAGCCCTAATAACTAAAACAATTAATCGAAATCTATCCGCCAAAACCATAAAGGGTCCTTCCCTGTCTCCTTAGGGCATACCCAAGAGGGACTCAAATGGAACATCTGGGGAAAGATGATGACAATAAGTTTCAATTATAAATAAAGAAAATGATAATGGCAAGAAAAATTCATCAATTAAACACTGGCATATAATGGAGATGAAAGAAAAATGCAGACAGTTCAAAAATACCAACACATTCACGGAGAAGAAGAAAAACTATAACTTGGCATATTATACCTTAATAGAGAATATTATACCTTAACAGGGCTGTGAAGAGTTAGATCTTCAAAATGACTCAATCCCTGCAAAAAAATGTAATAACACATTAGCCCCAAAGTTCAGATGTCTTGAACAATAAATAAAAACAAAATAATTAAGATTTGTTAAAGCGTAGAACTTGAGATCTATTAATGCCTAAAATCTATTAATAACTAAAATCTGAGATCTATTGAAGCCTAAAATTTAATATTTGAGATCTGTAAATGTCTAAAAACATACCAAACACATAGACAAAAAGGATAGTGCGTTGATGGTGCTCGATGTTCGTCTGGTGGCCGCTCAGGTAGCGCCGATATTTATCTCAAAAGGATAGTACGTTGATGGTGCTTCTCTGGTGAGCGTGTGTAAGAGACTGGGGAAAATGGTTACCTAGGGGCGGCGGCAAGGGGGAGTGGGCGGCGGCGTGGGAGGGGCGGCAAGGTTTTTCTCATGTCACGACCGAGAGAGAGAAAGGGATAGGGAGAGACGGGCAAAAGGCAAAAGTGAGGATGAGGGAATGAGAAGTCGACAAGGGTGGGGGCAAATGAGAGAGGAGAGAAGGGTAATGAGAGTAAGAATACGACTTTACCCTTGTTTTTGAAATTTAAAAAGAAGGGGAAAATTAATTAGAGTGTGCAAAAAGAGGAGGAAGTCAAAATTTTAAGGGGTAAAAAAGGAAGTGCAAAAAAACATAATGATGACATCATTTTTGTATCTTATGACATATATAAGTTTCTTACTTTATTTTATATATATATATATATACATACTTATTGTGTGGGCATACCCTCCAGTGCTATCATGGGAAGTTACACGATGTGGGTGAGGCTCTTGGCTTGAGGAGCAGGGTGCGTATAGTTCCCAGGTCATAGTCGTCCATTATTTATTGTGTGATTTTATTTTGGAGTGAGAAGTCTTGGGTATGATTCTTTCTCACTTTCCGATTAGGAACTATAACCGCTTCCCATACATTGTGATTTGTTTTATTTTACCGTGGTGGTGTGATAATAATCTGATATATGGTAACCCAGGATAAAGTGAGTAATTCCAAGAATATGATAACATTATGAAGTATTTTGTATATCCATATGTGATGGGATTTTGGATATTTAATTGTGCAGTAAGTGTGTTATGTGTACTTGATTGATAGGGTTGCATGTTTGTGCTTTATAACTTGATTGATGTTATATAGACCCTAAAAGGTTCAGAGCATTATCTTATTTTTCTGATTAGAGATTATTGCTCCTTATATGTGTTAATAGTTATGTATTGGGTACCGAGGGCGTAATGGATCTCAACAACCAATATTTTCAAGGAGTAGTGTATCGGGGGGTTCCTTGTTTGGATTTCGCTTGTGAGACATCCCATGCACAAAACGCAGTGAAATATTGGGAGTGGGGAGATGTTTAGTCCTTACTACTTAGATTTATAAGTTAGTTGAATAATGCGTTATGAAAAATAAATTGGTGAAATATTTTAATTATGTAGTTTATATTATATGTGCCATGCTTTAAGGGCATAATGAATATCGACGATCAACATTGCCAAGGAGTAGTGTATCGGGGAGGGGGGTTCCTTGTTTGGATTTCTCTTGCGAGATGTCCCACACACAAAATGCAGTGCAATATTGAGAGTTGGAAGAAGTTTTGTCCTTAGCATTTAGATGATAATAACTCGTGTAGTTAACAACTAGAATCCGCTAAATTCTAGTAAGCGATTTGTATTTGTATATGTATATTTATAAGTTAATATAATTTTTAGATGCTCTTGGGGTAAGTTAAGATAGAAAGTTTATGGATTGTTTTAGATGATGGGTTATGCAAGTGTGGATTTGGGCGTAGGTTAGACTGGATTCTCCTTAGAAGAGTTGGGTATTTATTTGAGGATCATGTGCATGCGTTTAGGAGCGTGCTCTAGTTAAGGGTTGAGTTAGATTTTCTGGAAAGTGCGACTCGACCTTAAATCATATCATAGTCCATTTATAATTATTATGAATTTTAATGCACTTGCTAAAAATGTTTCACACCTCAGGCTCTGAACCGTTTATATTTTCCTCTTTCTATATATATATATATATATATATATATTGTATTACTTTAGGTGTTCCTCCACAAGGACGCCAATGATGTTTTCTATCCAGTGTATACATGGAGCTGTAGCAGTTGCGAACTGTTGGGGGATTTTGATATAGCCGTTTCCTATATTTTATGTATCTAGATTAGAATTCAGTTTGTATATTGGGCTTATACCCAAGAGTTGGAGTTGTAGCATTTTGTTTATATTTATTTCTCAGATTATTGTATTATTTGTGACCTGACATCATATTCGAGTATTTTATTTTGTGAACTTATGATGTAATTTTGAATTACTTCTTTTTATTATCATCATAAGTATATGATATCATGTTTAGTAGTTATTATGTTGTTGGTTGGTTATTGCTTTGTATGTTTTAAAAAGTTTTGGCACCCTCTTTTTTTATAGTATCAGTTAGTTAGCTATGTTTATTTTGGTATCGTGAGTTGATACTGGGAATGATCCACTTGATATTCTTGATTTACTTTAGTATAGGGTGAGCCACCCATTATTTTTTTAAGAGAGGTGTCATAGGTGATATCAGAGCATCGGGTTCTAGTATCTTTAGGATCTGTGCAGGTTTTTGACGTTCTTCCATAAGCATTCTTGATGTAGAGCCCTATTATTAGGACTATTGTGTTCACATGTCTAAATTTTCTTTTGCGAAGAGGAAAAACTTGAATGGCGTTCTGATACAATTGTTCTTGCTTCAGATGCCACCGAAGAGAGGTCGTCCAGGAAGGGCAAACAGAGGGGCTAAGAATATGGAACCCCAAATGCCTCAAAGGACGATGACCACAACTGAAGTTACAAATATTGTGGCACAAGCTATAACTAATGCCATTTATGTGATGGCACATCAATCTGCAGCTCAAGAAGCCTAAGTACACCTAGGGCTATTCGCGTGGGAAGGAGTACGGGAAGCTTTTAGAAAGGGGCATCCTCCATAATTTTTAGGGGGATCTGATCTCCAACTTTAAATTGAAGGGAGCAACTCTATAATGGTGGGAGTTAATCACTACATCGGAGAAAAGATATACGATACCTATAACAGATTTTTGGGAACTCTTTGACCGAAGGTATATTATTTCCACGATTCAGAAGGAAATGAGTAGGAGATTATTGGATGTGATTCAAAGTGATAGCACGGTGGCCGAGTACGGGGAATAATTTACTTGATTGGAAAATTTAGTTCCTGATGAGGTAAATACGGAGGATAAGTGGATAGCAATGTTTGTGGGAGGTTTAGATTAGCGAATTTGGCAACATTTGTTAGGGAACCCAGCGCTAGTGACTTTTGTCGAGGTAGTGAATGCGATATTGTTACAGTGTCAGGAATATCGTCTTCGTTCATAAGGGGGTAAGAACTTTAAAGACTCGAGTTCATTTAGTATGTTTGGAGAGAAGAATGCCAATGAGGCAAGATGGTATGAATAAGATTATCGAGGGCCGCAACAACATTTTGTTCCTCAGGTTGGGCATGTAGGATTTGCTGGTAGATGTTTCTTTTGTAAAGAAGTAGGCCATAGGAAGAGAGATGGTCCCGAAAGAGGTAGAGGGAAATGCTTTGAGGAGTTTTTGCATGTGCAACCCTTACAACAGATTATAGGCCATTTTTGGCGGGAATATTTTGAGTGGGAACCCATCGATAAAGAGATGTATTTGGACTAGAGAGGTACAACGTAAATTATTTTTTCCCTTTGCGATTAGGTTATTCTTTGAGTGGCATTGGGAGTATTGCATGTAAGATTTTGAAGAGTGGTTAGTGTTATAACCCTATTATGTATGGAATGACCCGAAAGGAAGGATTGAGCATGTGAGGCTCTTAAACGAAGTGTTTTGGGAGAATATATTATCTTGTGATGTGTTAGTATAGAGTTATAACTTCGGTTTCAAATGTAGAAATCGTTGAAACGCATTGATGAATAATGGTAAATCTATTATTTTCTAGTTGTGCTAAACTTATGTATTTGTAATGTTCAAGTTATGGAAGATCCTATTGCATGGCAATGTTTTGTTAAGATGTATAGAATTCTTATTACTGAAGAGATTCAGGGTTTAATCGGTTATTATTGAGCTAAGGATTTCAGCTCATGGTTATTTTAGTTTTGAGAACTTATGGTTGGTAAAAGTATTGTATTTGTTGACGCCTTGTGTTATGGGCATAAGGTATTTGATTTGGAAGTCGAAAGATATAAACTGTTTTTAAAATAAAATTATTTTATAAGCCTTCGGGAAATATCAAAATGATTTAAAACAATATTTCTTTTAAACTTTAGTCCTGAACCAACTGATCTCAATCCCCGACAGAGCTACATAGTAGTGTATTGGGAGGGTTCCTTGTTTGGATTTTGCTTGCGAGACCTCCCTCGCTTAAAAGTAGTGAATGCCAGGAATTGAAAGGAGTTAAATCTTTGGACCTTTCAAACTTTTTTATATAATTAGTATATTATTATAAATGAAATTTTATTCGAGCATTGTACAATTTGAGGCAAGTGAAGCCGAATAATGTTTACGAGTTGAGCTCTGGTACGGGGTGTATGGGTTCCCTGGTTAGTATATTTGGTTTTAAATTAAAATGATCCGCCGTGAGAAGTGGGAGAAATAGCTATAGTAATCATGAGGGTAGGTGTCGTAGGATCTAGTGGAGGTTTTGAGTATTAGGCTGAGCTTAATTTCGAGGACGAAAGTCTTGTAAGTGGGGAAGTCTGTAATACCCCGTGATTTTCAGGACTGATAATTTAATTAATTTGGGATGAATAATAATTATTTTATTGGAGAACTTTTAAATTGGCAATTGATTTTAAAATTTGAGGATGTTAGAAAGTATTTCGAATGACAATTCTGAGTGCGTGGTTGATCCCAGAAGGGTCAAGATTGTCGAAATGACTGTACTTGGGTCTTATTTGGGTTTTGAAATATTTGTAAGTTCGTTTGACTTGAATTGAAGTAACCGAGTCATTTAAAGTGTGCATTATCATTTAATGTTGGGTATCTTGGATTTAAGGTTTAAAAGCATACGGGGGAGGCCATTCTCATTTGACAGAAAGAGAAATCCCTAGAGGGAGAGAGAGAAGAGGAAAGGAAGAAGAGAAAAAGAAGAAAAGCTTAGGGATTCCGGTCAATCCGTGATTTCGAGGAAGATTCAACCTCTACAACTTTGAGGCAAGTGATGAAAATTGCTAAATAATTCTTTTACATCATTTATTTCATGATTTGTGGATAAATTTATGGATTTGGGGTTAAATATGTTAAAACATATATTTTGGGTAAATCTTGCATTTGAGGTGCATGTACGGATTTGAGGGTGTATATATAGTTGAGTGATATATAATGAGTTTGGATGTTAGAAATATGTTTGGGTTGAAGAGAAATGGTTAGAATATGATAATTGTGATTTTGGAATTTGTGACTTTTGATGAAAAATAGCCATTTTCGTAGCTTCTGAACAGGCCGAATCGATTCGTTCCCTATTCCAAATCGATTCAAAATGTTCCAGCTTTCCAGGTCTGAGTGACCGAATTAATTCGGACACAAAGATGAATCAATTCGGCCTAAGACAGATGCCCAGGTCCTTTGGACCAAATCAATTCGCATTAGTGGTGAATCGATTCGCTGGGCCGAATTGATTCGGATTGGGCCCGAATCTATTCGAAAATAAGGCAATTTTGGTGAGTTTTTTCTAGAGCGATTATCATTCCGCTTCGTTTGGGTTTATCTATTGGAAACCCTTATATAAGTTATGAGGAGTATGTTTTGGATATTTTTAAGGAGTTTTACCTAAGAGAAAATATTAGGGTTGTATTCAGATAATTCGAGAGAGTATGAACTTAAGTAGTTGTATTGCCTAGTGGGGAATCCCATTATCATCTTGATCTTTAATTGGAGATAAGTTCGGATCTATAAGAGAGAGGTCGAGTGCATTTAGCGAAGTTGGACTTTAGGATTAAATCACAAATGTGATGACGTTAGGGGTTCATATGATCCATTGAACCATAATAAGGATTGGGGACGATGATTGTTGATCGGTATGTATTCGGATATAGATGGTATCCTTAAGGTTGAATTAATTGGGAGTCTATTCATACTAATAGGTGTGATGGATGAGAAGGTTTCGAGTGAGTGATCGTATTGTGAAGAATTATGGGAAGGTATGTGAGTTGGAAACGGTTAGTATTATGAGAGTTATATACTATTAATGAATTCACTTATTTTACATATGGGCGTAATTTGGTTTGTATACCTATACCGCATAATGGTATATACCTTGTGTGATTGTTTGCATTTATATGATGTGATTGTATATATATCTAGTGTGAATAATATATATATATATATATATATATATATATATATATATATATATATATATATATATATATATACTTCTTGTGTGGGCATACCCTTCAATTCTATCATGGGAAGTTGCGCGATGTGGGTGAGGCCCGTGGCTTGAGGAGAAGGGTGCGTATAGTCCCCAGGTCATAGTCGTCCATTATTTATTGTGTGATTTTATTTGGGGGTGAGAAGTATTGGGTATGATTATTTCTCATCTTTCAGTTAGAAGTATGATTTCTTCCCATACTTTGTGATTTGTTTTATTTTACCATGGCGGCGTGATAATAATCTGATATATGGTAACCCGGGATAAATTGAGTAATTCCTGGAAGATGATAGCATTGTGAAGTATTTTGTATATCCATATGTGATGGGATTTTGGATATTTAATTGTGCGCTAAGTGTGTTATGCCCACTTCATTGATAGGGTTGCATGTTTGTGCTTTATAACTTGATTGATGTTATATATACCCTAAAAGGTTCGGAGCATTATCTTATTTATGTGATTAGAGATTATTTCTACTTATATGTGTTCCTAGTTATCTGTGGGTTACCGAGGGCATAATGGATCTTAACTACCAATATTTTCAAGGAGTAGTGTATCGGGGGTTTCCTTTTTTGGATTTCACTTATGAGACGTCCCACGCACGAAACGCAGTGCAATATTGGGAGTGGGGAGAAGTTTAGTCCTTAGAACTCAAATTTATAAGTAAGTAGAATAATGCGTTATGGGAAATAAACTGGTGAAATATTTTAATTATGTAGTTGATATTATATGCGTCATGCTTTAAGGGTATAATAAATCTCGACGATCAACATTGTCAAGGAGTAGTGTATTGGGGGGGGGGGGGGTCCTTGTTTGGATTTCACTTGCGAGACCTCCCACACATGAAACGAAGTGTAATGTTGAGAGTTGGGAGAAGTTTTTACCTTAGCATTTAGATGCTAATAACTCGTGTAGTTAATAACTAGAATCTGCTTAATTCTTGTAAGCGATTTGTATATGTATATTTATAAGTTAATATAAGTTTTAGATGTCCGTGGGGTAAGTTAAGATAGAAAGTTTATGGATTTTTTTAGACGATGGGTTACACAAGTGTGGATTTGGGTGTAGGTTAGACTGGATTATCCTTAGAAGAGTTGGGTAGTTATTTGAGGATCATGTCCATGCGTTTAAGTGCGCGCTCTAGTTGAGGGGTGAGTTGGATTTTCAGGAGAGTGCGACTCCACCTTAAATCATGTCATAATTCATTTATAATTATTATGATTTTAATGCACTTGCTAAAAATGTTTTCACACCTCGGGCTCTGACCCGTTTATATTTTCCTCTTCCTATATATATAATGTATTACTTTAGGTGTTCCTCCCCAAGGACGCCAATAATGTTCTCTATCTAGTGTATGCGTGGAGCTGTAGCAGTTGCGGACGGTTGCAGGATTTTGATATAGCTGTTTCCTATCTTTTGTGTATCTATATTAGGATTCAGTTTGTATATCAGGTTTACACCCAAGAGTTGGAGTTGTAGAATTTTGTTTATATTTCTTTCTCAGATTATTGTATTGTCTGTGACCCGACAGCAGATTCGGGTATTTTATTTTGTGAACTTATGTTGTAATTTAGAATTACTTCTTTTTATTATCATTGTGAGTATATGTTATCATGTTTAGTAGTTATTATGTTGTTGGTTGGTTATTGATTTATACGTTTTTGAAAGTTTTGGCACCCTCTTTTTTAATAGCATCGGGTAGTTAGCTATGTTTATTTTGGTATCGTCAGTTGATGCTGAGAATAATTCATTTGAGATTCCTGATTTATTTTAGTATAGGGCTGGCCACCCATTTTTATTTTAAGTGGGGTGTCATATCTCTCTCGCTCTCTCTCTTCTCTTTTAATTTTCTCTCAGAAATGAGGTTAATAAAAAATTGTAATCACAACACATATGTCATCTATTAATACTAAGCCATGGAAGCCTCTCGAACTACTAAGAAAATGAATGGTCAGGATTAAGTCTTCAGATATTGAGGTAAATCTAGTGGCTACCAATGCACCAAAATTAAAAATACTCTGGTTGGTTTAAATGTAAACACAATCATTAGGTTAGAACGCATGCAGACTATAGATGAAAACGATCCAAGGGTTAATAATCATACAAAGTAATGTGAGGGCAAGAAAACACAAATCCATCTGTTGCGAGTCTAACACGTGTAAGGCCGAGATGGCGTTTAAAACGCGTGTTTTAGAATTTACAGAAATACAATTTTCACCCACTCAATTATCAAGAACATTTGGTTTCTACCCAAGCAAGTTTTTAATAGCTTAAAGAATTTACAAATCAGCCCATAAACTTTGTAAAAGCCAATTTTAAATTTCTAAAAATTATTTAAAAAAAACTTAGAAATTATTTAAAATATCCAAAAAATTATGGAAAAATTATTTTAATGGGATTTAGCTCACACACACTGATATTATGAAGAATGCAATCTCATATTTAACACATAAATGATCATAGGTGTGGCGTTGATGTTTATACCTTTGGACTATTAGAGGAAATTGAATGTAGAGTCTGAAGGCTTGTTGGTTGAAAAGGGTATAACTCAATTTTGTCAATATTTCCAAACTAGATGAGCACCTATATAATATAGACTCAAGTGAGTCAAAGATATATGGTGCTTCAGATGTTGGACTTTTGATATGTTATTTAGTAGATTGAGATGCTACATGTATTGCATTAAGTAATTGAGTCACGTGTTGATTAGGTTGTATTGAAATAGATGTTAGCGAACTCATAATAATTCATTAGGATAAATAATTAATTGACTTAATATTATATATGTCCATGGAATAGTTAGGTGTCGGGGGTTTCCTTTTTTGGATTATTCCCTCAACATAAGGTCCCACCAATCTTTAAGTAGGTTCTTATAATACCGAGTCATAACTTATTTAATTAATATTTAAGATTTAATTTTAAGCTACACATATTATCTAATTATATAAGTAATTTGATAAGACAATGTATTAACTTAATAATATATTTGACTTTTAAAATATGTTAATTTTTTAGTAGGTTCGTGAGATGTTTAGAAAGTTCGGTTTGAGCTTATTAAGTGGAATTTTGCTATATTGGGTTGGTATAGAGTTTAACCAAGTTTTAGGCCATTTAGATCTTGTTTTGAGTTTTTTTTGGTTGAGGTTGTATTAGGGCGTAAACCTAATTTTGAACTTAGTGATTTAAAATAACCTACACCTTAATCTTATAATCATAACACAGATTGGGAAAACCCTAGTTGCTAAGGAGGAAGTAGAGGAAACCCTAGCTTGGAGATTATTACGAAATTAATGAAGTTATAAGGGAATGTTTGATCGAACAGTGGAAAATACAGATTTTTTTTCCTAGCCAAAAATTGGCATTTCAAAGCTTTTGTGGCCAACAAATACATTTGCCACTTTTGTCTATTTTCTAGAAGTTGAAAAATCTCCAATTCTTACCTTTTTTATAAAACACAGAAGATAAAAAAATAAAGTCATTGTTAATAATTTATGAATTAGGAACGTTAATTATTTAGTGCCATTAAAAGGACCATTTACTATTATAAGGTCTAATTTGGCCTCGAAAATGGTCAATAGGGTTATTATTAATTCAAATGGTAACATTAGTAATGTTATTTTCTGGAATGTTAATTAGTTAATGTGGGGAACATTAATAATTAGTGGAACATTAATATAAATAATAATGTTAATATTTATATTGAATGTTAATATTTAATAATACTATTCATATTTTTTTAGAAAAGTAATAAAAACTGTTAATAATAACGTTAATAAACCATTAACATTCCAAAAAGTGTTCCATTCGAATTAATAATAACGTAAATAATTTTTGGAATATATGGTATATATATAAATATATATAAAGAGAATTATGAAATTAGAAAAGGACAACTCACATTTATCAACAAGAGTTGGATTGCATGGAAAATTCACTTTAGGAGTATTGTACCTTCTTTACAGGTAGCAAAACATTTCGAGACGAATTAATGTCTCAAGTAAAAAGAAAAGTGGGCAAATGTAATACCCCGTGTTTTCGAAATGAAATATTATGAGGAAAATTAATTTAATAATTTCGGATTAAACTTGGGAATAAATTAAATCGAAGGGATTTAAATTTAAATGAGTAAAGATTAAATTGAGAAATAGTACGTATTCTTGATTTTGTAATTATTCGACTTAATTGGACACGATAGGTTCACTCACAGAAAAGAAATCATATATTAATTAATTTATGATTATGCATCGTCTAAACATAATAAAAATTTCAATGTTGAATAAATATTTTGGGAATGCATTTTGGGATGTTCAATGGACTCGTTTAGGTATTTTAGATATATAAAAATGATCCAGGGGTATGTATATATTTTTTGGGTAACTTTCGAGTCATTTGAGTAGTGGGTTCGGACCCATTTGGGGGTCCAAAGTTGAGGCCTAAGATCCAACTGGTGATTAGAGCCTTTGTTATATTCATTGAGAGTTTATTAACTCCCTCTCATTTGTATCCAAGAATCCTAAGTCACACATTTGATAAGAGAGAGGCAAAAACACTAGTAAGAGATTGGAAGAGGAAGATTCAAGGAAAGATCCAAGAAACCAACCAAGAAGACATCCAAGATCTAAGGCAAGAAGTTTCTTGCTTACTTTTATTTGTAGCAAATGCTTCTTAATTCATTATGATATATTTTCATGTTGAATTCTGGATTTGTAGGATATGTCATAATTAAAAGAAGAATTCAATCTTGTTTATAAATGTTTGGAATCTAAAAGTAAGGTAGGTAAATCTAGAAATTAGGATGTGAATAATTTGTGGGTTGAATGTTGGAAAAATTCATGATCTAGGACCCTATTCGGATTTATATAATTATTCACCTTTAGAGAAATGTTGGGTATGTTGAGGATCTAAATTTCAGGTGAGGATGTGAATAATCTGGGACCGTGTTCGAACTATCGTAAAATTTATTAAAAAGGGAAATTTGGTGACGTTAATATAAGGGAGCAAAGAAAATTAACTGGATGGTTAATGGTGGTACTTAATTCATGGTCATTTAATAAATTAAAAGTGGATCAATTATTAAATGAGAATTATTACGGGAGGCACCTATGGTGAATCTAAGAGTAAGCACCGGGAAATTACCCTTATATATACATATGACAATATATATATATATTGTATGTTATAAAAAGAAAAGGAAGTCAGTAAAACTACGTGACAGTTAATTATTAACTAAGGTTGATTACGAATAATCTTTACGGGGAAACTATGGGGTAATTAGTAGCATAATTACCTTTACATATGATAATATTTGTTTATATTTTATGTGTACATACCTATATTTGTGTATTATCTCATCGGTTTGGGTTACGCACATTCAGGACTAAAGCACACGTTGGTACAGGTGGGCTAGGCGTATTGTAGGTCATTAATATTGGTACTACATAGCAGCACCGCTTATGAGAGGTAAGTGTAGATGCTAGGATCCTTCGTCACTACTGGGCATGGTCTGTGAACTTGTGTAGTGCGCAGGTACTGGCCAACTTATATGTGCATTGTGTTGTCTGTTGTGGATAGGAGACTCATCCGAGATTTTCGATAGAGCATGAATGAGATGCTATTGTTAGATGCCTTAGTGTCGCATATATATAAGGACGTATTTATAAATGAATAGAAATGGATAAAATGAATTCCAAGTTTAATGTTGCAGACTAATGCCCAGACCCATTACTACGTAATTTGAATGATTTTGTACGTTGTAACTTTTTGAGTAGTAGACCAGGAGAAATTTAGGAAATAGTAACATGAGTTTAGTTAATGCTATTTAAATATATCTATATTTCTAGATGCATCTTTACACCATAATTAGTATTCATTCATCATCTGTATCGCGACTTGGGTGGTTATACGTGTAGAATTAGGTGTGAAGGGCAATGGAACAACCTACATAATGTTGCTAGTCCCGTTTTATTTTAATTAACATTTCACTTGATTAGTATGCGATCCCAGTTTCAAGATAAACTACATGTGGGACCCATGGAGATCACCCGGAGTCCAAGTAAATAAAGCTGCTAATGTAAAACAAATAAAGTACACTAACCTGTAAATTGCCCTGGAAATATAAACCCAAAACCCAGCCTATCGTATCTCTAATGGGAAATATACAAAGGAGTATAGAAAGCAATGGCAGTAAATATACTCACATGCTACAACGACATGCATGCAAAATTCTATATGTATCTACATATATATATATACCTTTGAAAAATACATATTCAAATTTATTAATCGTTTCACTTCAAAAAACCTTACTTATGTGGTTTAATTTACCTTAATCTTGTAAAATATTTCCTTTACTCATACTTAGCATTTATCACATTGTTTAACACACCCAGTTCGACACTTGAAACTACTACACTTGATTTACCCAATCGCATTTCTTTTGTCGAAATTACCCTTATTATTCATTTATATACACTTTAGCATTTTCAATTAAAATCACCATTTCAACATACGCATTCACCTTGTTAGAAAATACATTATTATGTCATTTCAAATCCATTTCGATACATTTTTAAGTGGATTATGGGTTTGACCACTTTGGTTACTTAATCACCCATTTACCCATTAATTTTACCCTATTTACATTAGTTTATGGACATTAATAGATTTACGCATTTACTTGTCCGTTACACGTTTATCAAATCATATATCACATTCATTAAAGTTAGGTTATATTAACACATTTTACCACACAACCCATTTCTTGGTATGTTCCAATGTATTTTACCTTTTCTCATAATCTTCTTATACCGCATACTTTCACGAGCTCCACACCGCCGACTATGCGCGCCACATGCTCTGGCCAAGGATTTAGGTCTTTTCACCCAAGGGCTCTAGGCCCTTCTTTCCTTTATCGCGGTGTCATCCGAGTTCCCTTTTATGTGTTTTAACATTTATAAATGTCTACATTAACCTCTTTTCCTATTGAATCGACCGAAGCCAAAACTTGGGTCTTCACCCCAACTTGCGATACACTTTGAATTAACCATTTTTTGTCCTTTATATACCTGCATTGATTTTACAACAAAATCATTTACATCTTAAGGACTTTTACCAATTTTATCCACAATAGTGTAACATCATTTCTTTGCATTTTTATTTCATAAAAATGTTCTTCTTTACGTAAATTTACAAATTTTTCCTTTTTGCCAAAACTCGCAATTTAGTCATTTCACAAGTGTTATTTACCAAAATGATTATTAAATTTCCAACTTGACATTTAAAACACTTTTAGCCATTTCACGCTTGCCCAATATCATAATTGTTACTTTGACACCTTTAATACATAAAATGACATCTTTCACATATTAAACTTACTTTCTTAATCAAGGAAATCCAACTAAATTTGAAGACTACTCTTTATTAGAAATTACCATTTTTTTTTTATGAACACATGTCATTTTACACCCAAGATTATTCATACTTTTGATATCCCTTTTCCCACACCATTTGAAGATTAAAATTTCCATTTGTCTTATTTCATGTTGAAGCCAAAAAAGACTTTCTTTAAACTTTTTCATATAATTATTATCAGAACACTACAAGCTTATATGCATAAGAAAGTGGACTTTAAATCCTAAAATCCCATTAAATGGATTAAACATACATTTTGTTTTACAAATTCATATTATTTGCAACAAACATACTTTTCAAGTTAAAAAGACATTTTATTAATTTCTTTAAACTTAGCAAATGTCCATTTATTCATATAATCCCCATTTTACAAGAAGCTTATGAATGTTTTATTTCATGAACGCTTTGGAAAGATTAACATTATCTCAAATATTTTATTCCAAAAAATATTTTACATCAAACTTCTAAAAATCAGAGATTTAATCATTATTTTAGATATTTTACTCCATAAAATATTTAATCATAAAACTTCCAAACATAGATCATTTCCAGAAAATGTCTACTTTAATATTTCAAACCTTAAAATATTTATCCATTCATTATTTTCAACAAAAAATATACTTTTCTACATTTTTACTCCGTAAAAATGTTTATTATTTCTTTCACTAGAAAACCCATCATCATTTTCATAATAATCCTACTATTAACATTCAACCATAACAAGACTATAATATACACAACATAGAGTATTAAATATAAACAATAGATTATCCCACCTCAAATGAAGTCTAAAAAGTGGAAGGCATGAAATATCAAGGAAGATGACAATCCCCCACCTCCTAAGGTGGCCTTAAGAGGGGTTGCCTAGCTCCACCAAGTTTGCTCCTAAGAAAGCCCCATCATAACCCTCCTTCAACTCCATGGACAGTCATCCTCATTTTATGTAGATACCCCAACAAAAATGTACATATATTTCGTTGCCCTACATTAAAATGGTGGAAATGGTTATTTTTATGGGGTGAGTGTAGGTAATACACTAAATAAATCGAATGTCTTACTAACTATGGAGGGAGAGAAATGTTGAGAGAGATGGAGGAGACGATTCCTTTTTTTGTGAGGTTTACTTCCCAAACCTCTCTCTTTATACTACTTTATCTGTTTGATCCCAATCGTCAAGACCTAAGGGATGACGAGAAAATGTGATCCAGATCGAAAACTAGACAGCGCAACTGGCAAAACTAACTTTGTTAGGAGGTCGTTCGAATGACAAATATCGTTGTTCAAACAAAAAAGCACTTTGTTCAAACGATCCTTCCCGCGACATCCACTTGTCATTCGAACGAAATATCCTTATCGTTTGAACGATCCTTTTTATTTTTCCTTTATTTTTCTCCAATTTTTCCCACAATTTTCATGAACTCATTCTCAATTATTATTCATATATAATTTAATCGAATTGTTGGGACGGGGTATTATAACCTTCCCTCCTTAAGGAATTTCATCCTAGAAATTCTTAGTTTATCACAATTTACAACCCAATCACCCATGAACAATTTCAAATCCTAAGGCATCCTCAACGTATGGTTTAAACCCAAGGACTTAAATTTCACCAACCATCATTGCTAACCCAATCACAACAACCCTAAGGTCTTATTGTAAAATCTCAAGCATGTCTAACATGTATGTCTAAAAAAAACCTCGAGATGGTTGATACTCATCAAATATCACAATATCACTAATGTACTCAGTAGCATGTCTATGTTAGGATTCACAACCTACATTTCCCCAAATAATTTTCAGATTATGCCTAGCCTATGCTGATACAATATCAACCCTCCTCGTCACACGTATTAATGATTTCTAAGACAATCACCTTATCACATTGTTCTACCCGACATATACCTCCTACGAGATCCTTATGCTAACCAAGAGTCATCCTAGGCATCATAGCACAAACATACACGAATGATTGCATTCCTAATCCCTGCAACTCTTAATGGAGCGTAACACAAATGCTACCTCAAATTTTATCTAGTTCCAATATTCATAATACTCTCAAGTCATAACCTCAATACACTTGACCAAGTCATAACTCGTTATACTTACTAACTAACTAACTAACATGTTAACCTAAAGAAATCAAGTAACACATGTAACTATATTCAAGAATGCGAGACCACATGCACACGCAAACTGGTGTGGAATAAAGGAACATCCGAAGAAGAGCGCACTCACATAAAATGATGTACTAGCCACAACAGGCCTAACCCGCATCACTACTGAGCTTATGCAACGCGACACTCGAATCAAAACTAATAAACAACCTCCCATTACTGGGATCAAACAAGACCCAAGAAAATGTAATGAATCATGCGACTGTCATGCTAAAAGGAAACCATAAAATTCCGATAATGAATCAACCCACATGAAGTGCGAACCCACAATGCACACTTGAAGTCTCAAACTCTCACGGGTACCTATTAAGCATCTTAGCCCTCCAATGTACCCTGGATTTTCATCTTATCCCTTATAAGTTCTAACCACAAATCATCCATGCACTCCGGATGGATGAAATACAAAGCCAATTTCTTCGCGAAGTTAAAATGCTAGGCTTCCCTCCTTAGGAATAATGCTACCTATCCATCACTAGTAAGAATAACTATCCTAAATTAAGGTGAAGTTACTTCTATTAACATCATTAGTTATCGAACTAACATAGCCAGGCCTCCAAAATTTCAGTAAGCAGTAGCTAACCTCAGTTTCTGAGATAACTCTCATCAAGTGAAATGCAACGTTCACATAGTTTCAAATATTCAACTCATGAACCGTTGCTACCACCCTTAGCACCGCTTACATGATCCCAAATCATAATCATTGTAATGGAATCTCAACTTCCAAGCATCACTCATGCCTAAGGATTTCCCTTAACAGAGTCATTACTAACTATACGGGTAGCACACGTGGGTTCCGTAATCAAGCCTAACCCTGCATCCTGAGTGTTATCTCTAAAAGCCATGACGAACATCATCGTGTTCTAAGTCTCCCAGGGGCACCATATAGCATTGGTCAAACTATTTTAAAAATTATCCTCAAAGGTCATATCATGAAAGATTCCTATAAACAGTAGCCATAGCATTAACTCCAAGTGTTCCAAATAATCAACATGACCTAAACACACTATAATCACTAATGATTTACCATTACTTTATAAACTTCAATATAACAACAATTCCAAAATTCTTTATGGGTGATGCCGTCAAACTCATTGACTTCTCTAAACAGTCCACACATCATTCACGAGAGACTGTAAGTCATATCATGACCCTCACTACACAACCTAGAATATAACACTACGAAATGTATATCACTACATAAACCTCGAATTCACTATTTTTAGGGAATGTCTATCCCTCATACTAACATATCACTAGATAAACCTTAGCATACGTCTCCAATGAATTTTAATACGGCTCCGCATGCCTATCCATGTTACTAACCCGAAGTTAACCTCACTAGGTTACATCATTTAATTCACAATGAGTGTACAACCAAGACAAATAAATTGCCTCACTATGTAAACATCATACTACTTGTCAATCTACCCATTAGCACGACTATACACTTGGTAGGATAAGGGATGTCGGGTACTTCCTACAAACACCAAGGATCGAGCCTACAAATTCCACAAGTGATCATATCTCTCAATTCCATACAACAATCGCTAAACTTTATAACTAATATCACCAGAGTTTTGGTAGGACACCGGACATCGGGTATTACCCAAAAGGAGGCTCACCCTAATGACGCCGCAAGAAGTCCTATTCTAAAACATTACAACTCATTTACTTAATACTAAGTCTCCAAGATTATTTATGTTCACTCCTAGGTTACCTCAATCATCAAGATCATTTAAATCTACATCATAGTCAAGGTACTTAAGTCACGATATATGACTCGCTCAGAATATTGTATAGCGCAAGTGCATGCTAATCACGAGAGTAATAAAAACCCGATAAGATCGGGGTCAATTTTCGCAGGGTATTATGTGAACTACCGAGCATATTCTTTCAGTTAAAAATCAATAAACAATAATAAAAGATAAAAGAAAAGATGATTTAGGTTTTTGAGTGTTGTAACGAACCAAAGCGAACCAAGATAAATGAAATGCTAAACAAAGTAGTAAAAGGAACAAGAGAGATTTATAAACAGAGTTATAAAAAGATTATTTGACAAAAGGTTGAGAAGCATTCCCCCACCTCGGATGTGCACAACTCAACGGGTTCTTCTGATTAAATCACAATCAAAAGGTAATGAGATATCGATATCAACTATCCTACATGAAGGATATCAACCCAACAATATAAGATGAAGGTAAAGATATATTATCGGACAAATGCGTTGATGTTGGAGTTAAGTCTTAAAATACAACCCTTACATGATAAGAGAAGTTAAAATCCTATGAAACTTTAATATCAACCCACACACCCATTTATTGGATTTAATCAGTGAACAAGTCAATAAATGGAACCCTCCAAGGTGGGTTTATGCTCCCAACCTAAGGAAATTAGCTAATCATAACACTAACCATATTAAAACACACCATTAAGTTAATAGCAAGTGAAATAACTATGGTAAAGGAAAGCATTCAATACACAACCACAATATTAATTGCAAAAAATGATACCAATAGTCAACAAGATACGACTAAGATGGAACTTTACTTGCAATAAATTAAGTGGAAGATGAAAATGGCAAGGAAAAATGTCAAGCCCTAGGAGAGAGAGAGAAAAGCAACAAAACTATCTTCTATATTTTCCTTACACAAAATTGTGATCGACTCCCTTCAGAGAAACAACCACTCAAAATATATACTAAGTGGAAGAAAACCACAAACAAGAGTGGTAAAAACCAAACGAAAAACAAAGAGGTTTCGTAGAATTTGAGGTACCGGTTGATCGCGGGTATTGGACCGGTCGCCCTTGATATTGGGAGAAATCCCACTGCCACAATTCGAAGGCAAAAGGTGAAACCTCGGTCGACCGCGGGTCATTGATCGGCCGACCGTACCTTTAGAAAAAACTTGGGTCCTTTCCTCTTTTGCTACACACCAAGGGGCCTCGGGAAAATGACCAAAACTTGGTCCTCAGGAACCGGATTGACAAACCATTGCGGGATACGCCAAGATGTCTTGGAGAACTAAAACAACCATAAAGAGTTTGGGTACAGAGCTCGAATGTAGAAATGACAAAATTACCCCCGAATTTGCGTAAAACGTTGAACTTTCTCGGATGGCGTACACTTGCACCGTTTAGCATTCCAATCCCTAAAAAAACTCAAATAAATCTCGCAAAACATATATATATATATATATATATATATATATATATATATATATATATATATATATATATGGAAACCAAAGGTTATATCGTACAAGAGCTTAAATACGTGAAATAACAACCATAAGTGTGAGTGAGTGCATAATTAACGGTCGCAAAATATACAATATTTGCGACTAATCACACCCCCTAAGTTACACATTTATAGGCCATGGATATGAAACAAAACAAAATCCGCCACAAAGAGCGGTAAGTATAGAAACAATATGTACACAAACAAACAGCCACTTTCGCAGGCGCACAGTGGCATTTAGCGAATGCAACAAGCCGTTAAACTGCTAGTTTACCCTAGTGGACGAGTGTTGTCTCATGAGGGTTTTCAGGGATGAAACCAACAAACATCAAATTTCCTCAAAACATGCATGGCCAAACAACCAATATGCCAAACTCAATAACAATTAGATATTTCAACATATTATTAACAAAGAAAAGATGGGGTTTTCCCCAATAATCCAAAACTATTAACCTTAGAAGAATAACTACTTGGAATTAAAACCTCAAATGTGAATGGTGTGTATGAACATGTAAAGAGTTTTGATTCTGTAAAAACTCCTACAACCCGGATAACCATTAAAGCCAACTTCCACTCAATCCTCTCCGGATATCACACTCAACAAATAGAATCACTTGGAATAGGGTGTAACACACGGGACATGTGGGCATAAAGAGTGATTGTAAAAGTAAACAAAGCCGCGCACATGTCATTGATGAAGAAGACAATATAAAAGTGAAAAATACAATCTCATGAAAGGATATCGCATATTAACCAATGTAAAATGAACTTAAATAGATTATCGCTAATGTTTGACCTTTGAATCATGTTACCCAAGGATCAAATAGAACTTTATTGGGTTGTAATATAGGCTTGGGGTTAGGGGTATGAAATGAAAGGATGTATTTATGGATACACAAGATGTTCAGAGATGAAGAACGTGGGATAATGGAAAATAGCGGGCAATTTCAAAATTGGAAAATGATTTCCAAACAAGCACAAAATATATCAATTGAGAGAGTAACAAGGATTATTGAGTCACTATAAACAATATATACAAATTTCTCTTTCTTTTTATTTTCTTCTTTTTCTCACTTTTTTCTTTTGTTTTCAACTTTCTCTTTATCTTCTCTTTTTCACTACACTTTCTTCTTTTCTCACTCATTTCATTCTTAAACTGAAACCACACTACAAAACATCATTCAATCCCAAATATCATTCCACACATAGGTAAGAAAGGTAAAATTTATGGTGTAAAACTCCAATGTGGAGTTGGTTAGGGGATTTGGGACGAAAAGAAATGTCATAATAGGGCTCAACGGGGTTGAATAGTGACGTGTATAAGGGTAAGGTTAAGGTCATATGGGTTAATAACAAAGAGGGCCTATGATCCTTTCCTAAAGTTTCATGTGATTATCGAGACTCAACACCGTTGAAAATCATGCTCAAGTTATAATTCAATTAATATGTAATAAATGAAAAGAAAATGAGATCGTGAACAAGATACGTTATTCAAGAAAGAGAAAGAGTAATGTATAAACACTCTAAAACAAAGAAAATCACGAAACTCGCTAGGTTTTTAGTGTACACAAAGCAACGACAAGATACCAAGCTATAATTGTCCTACCGAATGATTTTAGAAAATATGCTAAAGTGCTAATGGGTTTTCAAGGTTTAATTCATGCATTTATTCTCAATGTTCAATAATATAAGGAATAAAGTTTAATAACATGAAAGAAATAGAAAATGCATCATTGATTTAGCAATTGGATAGGGAAATTATTAAATTTATCATAGGAAATTAGGGCAAAATGCCTAAGAAAGAGAAAAGAAATAAAGAAAACAATTTTTGAATTTTGAATTTATATATATATATATATATATATATGGCACAAGAGGAATGGAAAAGAAAATGAAATGCCTAAACACACCCCCTAACTTGAATCACACATTGTCCTCATTGTAATTAAAAATGTTATGAGAAATAGAGGGAGTAGAATAAATCACCCAAATTTGGAGTGAAGTCCGAGGTGGTCAACGTGCACCCTATACCAACATAAGGAAAACAAAAATATGTACCGCAATGAATAAATTAGAAAGAAACATGCCATGAGTCACAATAGTTTATAGGGGTTGAAATGCAAATACTAGATAATTAATAGTGGACATTGGATTTGAAAAAAATGTATGCATATCAAGATCTAATAAATCAACAACTACTAAATTATCATTACTAATTTCATAGAATTCATTACAAAACATCTTAATCACTGCATAGAAAGAAAAATGAAAAATATAGAATAATCATAACCGCCCCAACAATGATACACATCATCATCCATAAACAACCACCTGCACCCTTTTACAGCCTAGAGACCCGAGCCGCTAGATGAACCTCAAAAATCTGGGTCGTAAGGACTCTAGAAATACGACGGGAGCGGTGCATCCGAGCCATGTGTTGGATATACAAATCACTCATCATGGCTTAGACCATGTGAAATCCTAACGCCGCTCGGTCTGGTCCTAGCGCTGATCAGTCCCGTATTGGTTGAGACGCGACTCCAAAGTAAGCAACTGCTTCTGGGTCTCCTAACATATATGCTCATGTCATGCCTCGAACACCGCAAAGCGAGCATCGATAAGGGTGGGAGGCACCTCAGCGTTCTGGACTGCTGGATCACCCCAATAGCGCTGGAAGCACCTCTTGATATTGTCTTTGGTTAGGATGACCTTGGGGTCCACTTTTCTGTCCATGATTTCGGGCAAGGGAAGGGCGAGGTTCCATTCCTTTTCCTTATACATCGAGTACATCTGATCCAGGAAGTATTGAGGGACGTTAATGTCTCTCGACTGTTTTAGCAAAGTGTAGAGGAAGACAATATGTTTGTGATGAACCTCAGATCTGTTATTTGTCACCATCAAGAAATGCACGTTCACATAATGCAGAAGCCTAAAAAAATCTGCCATCGTAGCTGACTGGAACATTTTCTTCGTCCAGACCTCACCCGGGGCTAGACATTCAATCAGTGTGTCCAGGTCAAAGGTCATTTCATCAGAAAGACTCATAAATGGGATTGGGTCCGCCACATTACCCATCCACCGGGCCAGGTCCTTGTGGCGAAAAGTAATCCTCACTCCCCATACAAACGCCTCAAATACACATTTCTCTAATTTACACTTCATTATCTAGGCATAGAAAATACGGACAAGCTCCTCGTTGACTGTAGTCTGGCACCCCAAGAAAGAATCCCAACTGTAGCACTTGAGAATGGCCAAGGCTTCGTAATGAAGGTCCTCCATCTTCCATGAATGGTTGAATGCAAGTGGGCGCTTCGAGGTGGCAAAGTATGCCTCAAACCACTATTTTTCCTAGGCAAAACGGAATCCATCAATGCCCTTGGGGGACACGCAGCGAGAAAACTTATATTTTTCAACGTCGCCCATTTATACTTGCAAAACACAAATTAGTACAACAGTGTTGTTGAAACTAAAATCGCAATGGTGTGGAATGAATTCGCAAGCAAGAAAATGTTCAAGAGATGAAAATAAAGTCAATGAGGCATTTGAATAAACACTTGGTGTGCAAAGTAGAAAAACAGGGGTGTGGGACGTATTTACACCAACAAAGAACCCCCATTCATGGCAATCTCAAGAATAAAAACTAACATTTTGCCATGAATGGGATTTTAATATAAAAAACAGTTGGCAAGTTTAACAGATATGGGTGTAGACACAATTGGGGAAAAACATAAACAGTACAATGTTCATCCATTTTAGTTACACAACCAACATAATATATCAATGGAAAGTATGTGTGTGTTAGATAAAATGAGAAGAACATCAAGAAAATAAATACGGAATCAGAAACTATCATAAATTTCCCACACACAAACAACCATATAATCATAAAATGCACTCTGAAATACCCACAATCAACCTTTGAATTATGAAAAGAAGAGTAATAATCATACCTTGGAAGTTGGAGGAGGGTATTGGAAGTGCAGGAGGGAGAGAAAATGGACCTAGGGTTGTTTTTGAGTATTTTCAGGTCAAGAGAGAATGGGAGAAGTGTGGGAAATAAAAGAGAAGTAAGGGAGAAATGAAAAGAATTGTCCCTAATAACTGATGGGCACGGTCGACCACGGGTATGGGACCGGTAGACCGCGGTTTAAATTTAAACCTATGTTTCGAGACAGTGTGCTGGATGAGAAAACACCGGTGGACCGCGGGTATTGGACCGGTCAACCACGACTCTGTTTCCTCTAAAACCTCCCCAACTTCTGTTAAAAACCCACCTAAATCGATAAAATAGCACCACTCAATAAGGGATTATCTCGGAGTGATAAATATACAACCGAGTGTTCATAGGAATAATTGCCTCGAATTCAGTAAGAAGCGAGGCAATCCAAAAAAAAATAAGGACAATCCAATGCCTAAGTTGCGACACCCTCTGGGAGGGCTGCAGGGGGTGGATCCACTAGAGGGATTTCAGCAAGCTCAGGATTGAAGCCCTCAAATAAAGGATTGAGCCTCTGCCTATTCACGTGAGAAAGAGTTCCGGTCCTTGGGTTCAATATGTCAACGGCACCATGATTGTGCGCCTTTTGTACCATGAACGGTCCGTTACACCGGGATTGTAATTTCTCAGGAAAAAGGTGGAGGTGGGAGTCATATAGTAGGACTTTGTGCCCACCTCAAAGTGCTTGAACACTATCCTTTTATCATGAAAGTCCTTGGTTTGGGTCTTAAAAATACGAGAGCTCACATATTGATCGTTCCACAACTCCTCAAGTTCATTGAGTTGTAAATTACAAAGGTCTACACCTTTGTTAATGTCAAAATTGAGCTTTTTGACGGCCTAATATGCCCAGTGCTCAAGCTCTACCAGAAAATGAAAATCTTTCCCATAAACCAAACGATAAGGGGACGTTCTGAGGAACGTCTTATAGGCCATCCAATATGCCCAAATCACATCGGTTAACTTATATGACCAATCCTTAGTCAAAGGGTCCATAGTTTTCTCAAGAATGCCCTTTATCTCCCTGTTTGCTGACGTGACTAAGAATGTGTCTCAGAAGTGCGTGCTCTCTAGGCTCAAGTGAAAGCATGTTGCTTAAGTAACAATTCGATAAGCGGGTATCAATCCTCAGGGAAATAGGAAGACGGTGTCGTAACGACTTTGGAAAAATGAAGGAAACTTAACTTTCACTCTAAAGAAAAAGGGGAAGACGATTTGATTTGGGAAATGACTACAACTATACGCAATTTTGAAATTATGAACGCAATTATTCTACTGTAAAATTTTGAACAACGTGATTGGAACTTTAACTATGAGTGGTGTAAGGACATTTTTGTCCATTATCATTTGTATGTCATAAGTCGTTACACTGTTGAAGAAAATCAATATTATATCGTCATCAACGAATCCGAATATCAAAGAAGAGGGGGAATCAAAATTCTGACAGGCTGGACCAGTTCGCCCAAAAAAAAGAATCGATTCGGCCCTAGACCGGTCCGCCCCTCATCCGGACCAATCCGCCTCACTCAAGATCCAGTAATCGATAAAGCCAAAATTAAAAATAACCAATCTGCCCCCTCGGACCGATCCGCTTCAGACCCGGACCGGTTCGCCTGGGATAAACTCAAACAGATCGTGTTCAGATTTTGAGGCTGAAAGTTTTCTTTATAAACCCACTTCGTAGATTTTTTTAGCTAGACTTCTTCACACGATTTTTAGAGTCCAAAAATCAAAGTCTTTATCTTTGTGAGTTATCAAGATCATGTTTTGATTCACACAAATTTCCAAATCATTTGTGAATCATTTTTAAACCCTAGAACACAAACTCTTTTGTTGTTCATACCCTTGTGGAGCAGTCCGACCTTCTTCTTCATTGCTGCCCTCCTGAAAAGGGGAACTTCTAGCCGCCGACTACAGATCCGATGCCTGAGGGTAATTCTGTGTCACTCTTGTATTTTGTTGTAATCCGTGTAAATTGTACTTTACAAAATTATAGTGAAATAAATGGTTTTTCCCCTTTGGGGGATTTTTCCTCATTCGAGTGTGTTTGAATGTTTTTGCATGCTTTACATCTTATTCAATCACCCTTAGATGCATGTTTAGGATTTAATTGGTTTAAAATGTATTTAATTATATAATTTCTTAATTTGAATGCACGCGCACCTCTTTCAAATTGGTATCAGAGCAGGTTACGCTGATCTATCGCGTATTCCTAGTTTTTGAATTTTTTTTCTAAGATATCAATTTTTCTGAAAAATTGATTTTTGAAAATGTGCGTGTTCAATGGGGAAATCATATAATAAAATGCGAGTTTTTGACGGATCTAACTATGCATATTGGAAAGCCCGCATGAGATCTGCTTTAAAGGCCATAGATGAAAGTGTTTGGATTCTAGTTGAAAGAGGGTGGACACCTCCCTCCGTCACTGTTGAAAATGTGACCAGTTTAAAACCTGTCACTTCTTGGACTGAAGAAGAATTTAAATGGTCATCGTTTAAATCTAAGGGTTTAAGTTCTATTTCCGGATCCATCACTCCTGATGAGTTCCGACATATCATGACGTGCACCACGTCAAAAGAGGCATGGGATGTTTTGCAACTTACCCACGAATGAACTAATGTTGTGAAACAATCTAAATTGCAAAATTTAACAACTCAATTTGAGACCATCACCATGCTTGAAACTGAATCTTTTGATGATTTTTATGCTAGGTTATTATTTGTACTAGCTTTAATCTTGGTGAACATATTCCTAATTCAAGAGTTGTGAAAAAGATTCTTCGATCTTTGCCTAAGCGTTTTATCCCTAAAGTCACTGTGCTAAATTCTATGGAAAATTTAAATACGCTAAAATTGGAGGAACTTGTAGGAGACTTGCAAACATATGAAATTGACATGTTTCCTAAATCTGTGAAGTCTAAAGATAAAGGGATTGCACTGAATGCCCAAGAGAGAAAAAGTGAGGGGACGGCAAGAAAGAGAGTAGAGTCATCTAGAAAGAAAGATAGTGAAACTTCTGATTCTGAGTGTGATTTTGACTTAGATGATTTGGATCTTTTTGCTAAAAGCTTTAAGAAAATTCTCAAATTTAAGAAAAGTGGAAATTTAAAGATAAGAAGAATTTTCAGAAAAATAAGTTTGAAAAGAAAAATGAGAAAGATGTTAAAAACCCTCCTAAGAAAGACAGTGAGAGATGCTATGAGTGCGACGGTAGGGGACATAGAGCTTTCGAGTGTGCTACTCGTCTAAATAGAGAAAAGGGCAAGGATGTCCTTAATGCTACCCTTAGTGACGACAGTGAGGTTGAGTCGGTGGACTCGGGAGATGAGTCACCACATGAGTGTAACTTCACCGTATTCATGGCTAGTCATGTGAGTACTCCTGGTGCACCTCACGACGATGAGAATGCTACTTCATAGGGACATCTCGACAGTGAGAGCGATGTAAGTGAGGGGGAGGATAACGCAAGTGAGAGCGAGAGTAATCTTACGCGCCTACGCCGAGTTATATAATGAGTCATTTAAAACTAAAAAGCGTAACAAAGGGTTAGTTCTTAGGATCACTGCGTTAGAAGAAGAGTTAGAAGAGACGAGAGAGAAAGTGTCCTCCACCTGCACCGCTCTGAGAGAGAGAGAGAGTCTGCCTGTGGTAAGTTAGAAAGTTTATTTAGAGAGAAAGAGAATTGTTTTAAGAAAGAGAGAGGGGACTTGACTAAACAAATGGCTAGTCTTACAAGTAAGCTCCATTCCTCCATGGAGACTCGGAAGAAACTTGAAGCCCTTGTTGCTCAGCTTACTCATGATCTTGAGAGAGCACGGGATGTCAAGGTACAAATCGAGGACATATATGAGAAGATGGGAAAGATGCTCCTCGGCCCCGCTTTAGGTTTTGGTGATCGACAGGGAATTGGTTATGATGGTGCCTCAACATCCTAAATTGCACATGGACCAGTCCCTAAATTTACCACTACTCCTTATGGTCATCGCCAAAATCCATGAAGGAGAGTTCGACCAAGAAAAGCAAACCAAGGTCTGCCTAAAACTGTGTTCTTTTGTACATATTGCAAAAGAAAAGGCCACCTTAGGGATTTTTGCTATAGTTTGGGTCAAACACGACGTACTTATGCTCAACCACGTCATACTAATGATTTGGCCAGTCTGAGAGAGCGTGTTGAGTTTTTAACCGCCGCATCACAGAGTTTGATGGAGGAATTACGACGGATGTCATTATCGTGTGTAAATGCTTCTCATATTCCAGCTAAAACCAACAACCACAAGGGTAAACAAAAGGTTATCACTTCTTGGGTGCCTAAGAAAGATAAGAAAGCCCTTGTTGTTCATATTGCTCTCAAAGCTCATAATACCTCACAATGGTGTTTTGATAGTGGATGCTCCAGACACATGACAGGTGATGTCTCATTTTTTACCCACCTTGAGGATTATAAGGATGGAAAAGTCACCTTTGGAGATGGGAGCGGGAGTAAGTCTAGCATTGTAGGACGAGGTACTGTAGAGTTACCAGGATTTCCTAAGCTAGATAATGTGTTGTATGTCAAAGGTTTAAAAATAAACCTTCTCAGCATTAGCCAGCTGTGCGACACTGACTTTCCAGTAAAGTTTGACCGGGACATGTGTAATGTCTACAATCAAGCCGATAAACTTTTGATACAAGGGGTGAGGACCGAGGATAATTGTTATGGGACTATGCCTACTTCCTCACTTGTCTGTAACAGCGCCATGATCACTCCTATGGATTTGTGGCACCAATGTCTAGGTCACGTGAACATTAGAGATTTGACTCGTTTAGCCAAAAAGGACCTAGTACGTGGCTTACCATCTCTTGGAAAGTCAACTTCCACGGTTTGTGGACCCTGTCAATTGGGAAAGCAAATTCGGAGCCCTCATGAGAAGTTGCATTCCATTATCACCTCCCGAGTTCTTGAGTTGATTCACATGGATCTTATGGGTCCTACTCGTACTGAGAGTTTGGGTGGTAAGAGGTATATCCTCGTGATGGTAGACAATTTCTCCAGATATTCTATTGTAGGTTTTCTGAGGGAGAAATCCGATGTTGTAGAGTGTTTAAAGACCAAGTGCCGTGTCCTAAAAAACCAACACGAAGTCACTATTAATAGGATCCGTAGTGACAACGGCACAGAATTTAAGGAAGCAAAGGTAGATCTCTATTGTGATAGCCTTGGGATCAAACATGATTTTTTTTCTGTGAAGACTCTTCAGCAAAATGAGATTGTTGAGAGAAAAAATAGAACGATCCAGGAAATGGCTATATCTATGCTTTTAAGTCGTAAGGTTTGTAGGAGATTTTGGGCAGAAGCAGTGTATACTTCATGCCACACGGTGAATAGGGTTTACTTACGTCCACACACACTTAAGACGCCTTATAAATTGTGGACTGGTAAGAAACCCAACCTAGCATATTTTCGTGTTTTAGGGAGTAAATGCTACATCCTACGGGATAGAGAGAAATTAGGAAAGTTTGATTCCCGGATCGATGAGGGAATATTTTTAGGATATTCATCGAATAGTAGAGCGTACCGGGTTTTTAACCTGAAGAGCTCTAAGGTTATGGAATCAATAAACGTCACTGTACAAGATGACAAACCTTCGACGGCTATTGATTCTAACCTCCAGTGTGAGGATGAGGAATTTTCTGGTAATGACTTACTAGTTCCTCACCCACACTTTGTGGACCCCACTCCTGTGTTAGGGGACACACCTGCTTGGGTTCGCAGGAGTCATGACCCTATCGCCATTGTTGGTGATCCCACTCTAGGGGTTAAGACTTGTTCTCAGCTAGAGAACATTGTTAGTCATCTTTGGTACACGTCCAAAGTCGAGCCCAAGAATCACAAAGAAGCACTCAAGGATGAACACTGGATATCTGCCATGCAGGATGAGTTGCTTCAATTTAAACAGAACAATGTCTGAGAATTTGTCCCCCGACCTAGTGATACTAATGTGATAGGTACCCAATGGATTTTCAAGAATAAAATGGATGAAAATGGTACCATAATCAGAAATAAGGCTAGGTTGGTCGCTCAAGGCTACACACAGATAGAGGGTGTAGACTTTGGGGAGACATTTGATCCTGTTGCGAGGCTTGAGTCCGTCCGCTTACTACTCGCCATCGCATGTCATCTATGCTTTAAGTTATATCAGATGGATGTCAAGAGTGCCTTTCTGATTGATATTTTACAGGAGGAGGTTTATGTGGAACAACCAAAAGGGTTTGAAGACCGTAAGCACCCTGAGCACATTTTTTATCTGAGGAAAGCCTTGTATGGTTTGAAGCAAGCACCTCGTGCTTGGTAAGAAAGGCTTACTTCTTATCTCTTAGCCTGTGGCTTCAAGAGAGGGGGAGTTGATATGACTATGTTCGTCAGGAGAGATCACGATGCTATTTTGGTTGCGCGGGTCTATGTGGACGATATAGTCTTTGGATCCACATGTTCCCAGCATGCTCACCACTTTGAGGAGGAGATGAAAAGTGAGTTTGAGATGAGGATGGTAGGTGAGCTTACTTTCTTCCTTGGTCTCCAGGTTCGTCAGCTAGAGGATGGGATGTTCATCTCCTAATCCAAGTATGCTAGAGACCTAGTATAGAAATTTGGTTTAGACTCCGCTAAGCATGCACGTACACCTATGAGTACTTCTATCAAGCTTAGTAAGGACACTTCAGGCAAGGATGTAGAGCAAACCTTGTATCGAAGTATGATAGGTAGTCTTCTCTACTTGACTGCTAGTTGTTCCGACATCGCCTTTAGTGTTGGAGTCTGTGCGCGATATTAGGCGTCTCCGAAAGAGTCACACTTAGTCGCTCTAAAACGTATCATCAAATACGTGAGTGGGACTCTCTCATACGGTATTTGGTATTCCATTGATACCGATGACCGTTTGTCTGACTATTCGAATGCCGATTGGGCCGGGGATGCAGATGGATGTAGGAGCACTTCTGGTGGGTGTTTCTATTTTGGTTCTGCTCTTGTCTCTTGGTTGAGCAAGAAGCAAAACTCCATCTCTTTATCCACTGCAGAGGCTGAGTACATCGCCACTGGGAGTTGTTGCACGCAACTCTTGTGGATGAAGCAAATGTTGGAGGATTATGGGGTTTCACAGGACACCATGATCATTTCCTGTGATAACACGAGCGCGATTCACATATCTCGCAATCCCGTCCAACATTCACTCACAAAGCACATCAGGTTACGCGAGCACTTCTTACGTCAGTTAGTTGAGGAGAAGGTCGTATCCCTGAGCTTCGTTCGTACCGACCGTCAGTTAGCTGATATTTTTACGAAACCTTTAGATTCCCTTAGATTCGAGAGTCTTAGGAAGTCCTTGGGGATTTGCACAGTTGACTGAGGGGTTGGTCCGTGTCAAGTATTGGATGCATTGCCATTATCATATCCTCTGATTCCTATTACTAGATTGTATCTCTAGTGTATCTATTCTTTTTACTTTTTATATTTCTTTTGAAAGATACAAAAATATTTTCTTTTAAGAAAAATTTTGAGAAAAGCACAAAATTATTTTATTTTGATAAAATTTTTGAAAAAAAAATCCAAAAAGATTTCTGTTTTGCACCTTTTATGGATGAGCATTTAAGATAGCCAAGTCACCAAATTCATTCCATTTATCCATGTGACTGTTTGATAGAGATTTGAGACGCTACATCATTTCATCCATGTGCTTTACATTGTTTGGAGTCTTTGAGATGTAATTAGTGATATTTTCCTACATGTTTAACTCTTATATCCTTTATTGCACACATGCACAACTTTACTTGATTATTGTACTTGTCTATCACATATTGGCTTGAGTGTTTCCATCTTAATTATGTCTATACAACGTTCAATATGCGATAAAACTTGACATGATTGGACTGCATGTAAAAAAACCATTTTGGTGAGACTGTGTGTTTTATTGAGAACGGGGAGGGGCTGCGAAAGGTGTTCATCTTCTCTTTTAGCAAAATCCACCGTTCAAAAGGACCTAAAAAATGGAGGAATTTTATTATCCGAGGTCCAAAGAGGTTAAAAGAGACCAAATTTTTTTTAAAGGCAATAAAAAGCAATTCATGCCAATTATGGGCCAGTTAGGTTTCATCAACAATTCACCAAAGTTTGAGAATTTAGATTACCTCTAGTCAAAATATAAATCTGAGGGAGTTTGATTGGAGAATGTTTAAACGGGTTTGCACTTCCTTGAAAGTCCTGAAAAAGCATGAAATTCGTTTTGGACGTTATTGGTGTGGAAATCACTTTGCGATTTGATTTGTTGATTTGATTAAGTCAGTGTCTCGTTCCATTTTTTTACTTACACCAAAAGGAAGCATTTGAGTTCATTCGTTAGGAGTATCCGATATTCATCGTGCACATATGTCATCTTTGAATGCATTGATTTTCCTATCGTATTTGATCACACCCATTCATTTATGCCATTATCGACTTGGTTGTTTTGTGTTCATTCATGGTATGATTTTTGTTTTGTGAGATAAATTTGAAAAATCAAAAGTAGTAGTTTGTTCCTTATGACACCCCGGCTTTACTAGCTTAATTTATTCTTCATTTTGTCTATTTGGGTACATCATAAAAAGGGGGAGAAAAGAATTATTATTAAGGGGGAGTTTGAAGTGTTGAGTTTTTTTTTACAAATTGGTATATCTGTTTATCTCATTTCAAACTCAATACGTCTCTTGGTATTTTGCTTTGTCTCATGTGTGTAGGTACCGATCTATGATCATATGTTACACACCCTGATGAGAGAAGCATTGAGATTCCTGCAGATTTGAAGAACAAACGATGAAGTCTTATTCATTTTTATCGTTCCGGTTTATGAAGATTTGAAGAACAAACGATGAAGTCTTATTCATTTGTATCGTTCCAGTTTTGGGTTCATGGAAGGGTAGATTTGTATAGGCATTTTGATATTTGATAATTCGGATGTTTGTTTTATGTATGTACCGGCATAGACATAGGAGGAGATTTTTAAGGACATTTTTGTCCATTATCATTTGTATGTCATAAGCCGTTACACTGTTGAAGAAAATCAAGATTATATCGTCATCAATGAATTCGAATATCAAAGAAGAGGGGGAATTAAAATTCTGATAGGCCGGACCGGTCCGCCCAGAAAAAAGAATCGATCCAACCCCGGACCAGTCCGTCCCTCATCCGGACCGATCCGCCTCACTGAAGATCCAGTAGACCCCGAATCGGTAGCGAACCGATAAAGCCAAAATTAAAAAGAACCGATCCCCTTCAGACACGAACCGGTTCTCCTGGGATAAACTCAAACATATCGTGTTCAGATTTTTTAGGTTGAAAGTTTTCTTTATAAACCCACTTCAGAGATTTGTTTAGCTAGACTTCTTCACACGATTTTTAGAGTCCAAAAATCAAAGTCTTCACCTTTGTGAGTTATCAAACTCACGCTTTGATTCACAAAAATTTTCAAATCATTTATGAATCGTTTTGAAACCCTAGAACACAAACTCTTTTGCTGTTCATACCCTTGTGGAGAAGACCGACCTTCATCTTTATTGCAGCCCTCCTGGAAAGGGAAACTTCCATCCACCGACTACAGATCCGATGCCTGAGGGTAATTCTGTGTCACTCTTGTATTTCATTATAATCCGTGTAAATTGTACTTACAAAATTATAGTGAAATAAATGGTTTTGCCCCTTTGGGGGATTTTTCCTCATTTTAGTGTGTTTGAATGTTTTTGCATGCTTTAAATCTTATTCAATCACCCTTAGATGCATGTTTAGGATTTAATTAGGTTAAACTGTGTTTAATTATATAATTTCTTAATATGAATGCACACTCACCTCTTTCAAGTGGAGAAATATATGTCCGGTTACAATGCCCCACACCCTAGTAATTCACTTCGTAGGATACCAGATTCAAAATCAAAGATTTAAATGAATCCGACTTTTTAATGCTCCTAAGTATTACATATATGAGGGATCGTAGCCTGCACAGTATGTAAGCAAAGGTTGAATTAAAATTCTATCATTATCTCTCCTAAGTATTACATATATAAAGGATCATAGCCCGCACAGTAACTAAGCAAAGGCTGAAATAAAGTTATATCGTATAAACTACGACACAATTCATCTAATGTTTTGATTCCAACTCTATTTCCACTATCTTGAATTACATCGTTTTGGGTTCATGCACCCCAACCCTTGAAAACTTAGCGTGACATATGAAAACTTGAATAAAATGCAATTGGTATGAAAGAAAACATTTTTACTACTGAATGAAGATGAAGAGAGATGAAGGTGTTATTAGAAAAGTAACTACTACAGTAACATAAGAATTAGAATGGTATTACTTGAATTGCAAACTGAAAGCAACTAAGGTTTTTTTGTTCTTCTTTTTTAAAATTGATTACAAAGATTCCCTAACGAATTAGAAGCCTCCCTTAATGTATGGGGGAGTTACAATTTATAATCTACAAAATACAAGAGTTTGAACCAAGTAGGATTCTAATTTTTACAAGTGGATAACTTCAGATAATCAAGAATAGAACCGATCCTGTTAAGGGGTTCGGTTCAGTTCTGTCTTTGATAGCCTTTACAGAGAGTTCTTCTAGCATGGGATTGGTTCTTTATTTCTTTACTTTGGTTCAGTTCCATCTTGTTAATTATTCACATGAAGTTTTCCAGTTGTAGGATCGGTTCTTTATTTCTCTTCTTCGATTCAGTTACATCTTGTTGACTCTTCATATGAAGTTTTCTAGGTGTAAGATCGGTTCTTTATTTCCTTCCTTTGGTTTGGTTCTATTTTGACAGTCTTTACAGGAACTTTCCCAGGTTGGAATCGGTTCTTTTTCTTTCCCTTGGGTTCGCTTCCATTTTGTTAACATTTACAGAAATGTTTCCTTCTTGTGTTTCATTGAATCTTTTGGTGCGAAACTCGAATCAAATTATTGACCACCTGCGAAATAGTTGGAAAACATACGAAACTTAACATACTCATTAGAAGTTGTCAATAGAAAATATATGATATAAATCCACTCGAATTACACTGTACGGAGCGATAAAATCCTCTAAATGAAGGGGATAAATGGGAAGAATTTATGCCTAATCAAACCCCCTAGCTTAGAACTTTGATCGTCTCGAACAATGTAAAAGAATCAAAACATGGTCTAACTCGTAAATGGGATAGGATAACTCGTAAATGGGTGAGCAAATATACCCACAAAATTTGACTCAAAGAAAACTCAAAATACGCAAAAATTATAAAATTCAAACTTTTCCAAAAAATATTCGTCATCAATTCATGTTCAAGAGTCTCAAATCATAGATCACATGTGTGAAACTAAAAATTTAACTGCGAATTATCACCGATTGGCCATTACGTTACTTATCCAAAAATTTGTTTTGATTTCAAAATCTCATGGAGTGCTATCATGAACTAATCACTCGGAATGTGGCTTATTCTCTCCATATGCGTGATTTACAAGAGTAAATGTAGTGGAACCAAGTTCACGCATACAAGTAGAAAGACAAAAATTTATGGTAACCGGATCTCATTATTGGATTACGGATATAAGAAAACAGGAACATTGCCTCTAATTAGTATCTTTGATCTCTTTTATTATCTTTTTGTGTTTTCGCTCTCCATGCGGTAACCAATTTTGCAGTTTTTGGACTCGGTTAGGACTTTTTTAGGCTAAAGGTGTATTGGGCACTATGAGAATGGTACGGGAAATTTGGAATTGGAAAGTTTTCTTATGAAGTCTGTTAGTGCGTTTTTGGGCTTTTGCACATTTTTTTCTTCTTTTTCTATTTTTTCTATTTTTCATGCTTTTATTTTCTTGCTATTTTTGTTGAGCATAGATATTTTTTCTTACCCCTTTTTTTGTACTTTCCGAATTTAATTTTTGGGATTGTCCCTTTTTCACAATTCCGGGCCAATTGGGGTTTTTCGAGTTGTCAAACGAAAGGGAAAAGTTTATTCGACTCAATTTGGGTTGGAAATAGGATAAAAAAATTTTTCGCAACTTTTTCTGGCCAATATTTTTGGGTGACAAACGAGGGCCTACTTCATTGTCCAAAATACTAATTGCATTACCATATGTGTTTCGAGATGATTTAAGTTTATAGATCAATTTTGGCACGTTTTTCAAGGCAATATCACACACATTTTCCATAACCGATCAAAATAAAAGGATTGAGATCTTCGATGACGTTTAGACACTGAAAAGAACTTTGAGTTAACAATTAACTCAGATTGATTTGTAAATTTCACAAAGATGAAAAGCTCGAATCTCACCTGGGTTGTTAATCTCCACATTTATTCGTTAAGTCGCCTACATCGCTCAATTTCCATCTTTGGTCAATTTCGGTTTTGTGTATTATGTTTTTATAATTTGAGACTTTAAATCGACTCTTAATGGTATTTTTGAAAATTTTGAATCTAATTTTTATTTATTTTGAAGAAAAATATTTTTGTGTTTTTCCAGCTTTTATGATTTATTTTTTGAAATTTCTGGGTATTTTTTAAAATTTGTGAAATTTTAGTAATACGCACTTGTGACCCCCCCAACTTAGACTTTTGCATTGTCCTAAAGAATAAAGGACTAAAATCTAACTCAAAGTGAATTAAAAGTGCGAGAAAAATAAAACAAGCAAATGAAATAGAAATGCTGAATTTTTATAGATAAATAAAATCGGAGTTACAAAGGGTAAGGAAGAACACACAACCAACACAATTTAAACCATAACCGCAAACACATACAGACAACTAACATAGACAAGAGCTTCATTGGGGTGGTATATTTGAGGGCCCAGGTGTGTTGGGATCGTAGGGATCATAGAAGAAATTTGGGGGTGGTCCACCGAAGTTGAGCTGGAATAAGTGGGCTTGGAGTTGGTGCATCATGCTTTTGTCCCTCCGGTAGGCGGCTTGATCCCTTTGATAGTCCACTTGGTCACGGTTTTATTGGGTGATGAACCCGTCAAAATGGGATTCCACCGCGATAAGGCGCCTAACAAAATCTTCACTCGGGAGCTCTAAATTTGAATCATCATCCTCGTTGTACTCTTCTTCTTCAGCCCCGCCCATCTCGACATCCTCATCCACGGGCTCGTCAACAAGGATTTCCTCCTCGGCCTCTAAATTAATCGCCTCCTGGGATACTCGAATGGATGCCCTTTGCTGGGCACTCCGACTGCGTGATACCCTCCCAATGGGAACTGGGAGGCATGGAAAAGCGTTAGGAGGCTAGATACTAGCATCGGCAAGGAGGGAAGTAATGAGGTGGGCATAAGGGAGGGGTACCACATCTTTTTTTCCCAGGCTTCCTAAAGGATATCAGCATAAAGCATGCAGGACAGATTTAGGGTGAAATTGGGGTAAAAAAGGTGGTTCATGAGCGTGTCTTGGAGAGGGTGCATCGCCGAATCATTGGATGTTTGATGCAAGTTGGCGCACATTATATGTAAAGTAATGTGTGCCTTATCGTTAAGGCGGCCCAAGGGGAAGGTACCCAGTTCCCAAATATCGTTGGGTGCGAGCCGGTCAATGCATTGCTGTTTGGGGATGGTGGGGGCATTGGTTGGGTAGTCATAGATGTCTGGGTGGGGGACGCCCTTGTCAGCAAGTTTGTCGGCGAGGATGGCCAAGGAGAATGGGATGGGGCGGTTGTCGACAAAGGCTTGGCACTCGAACTCGCCAGTGATGACGAGAGAGCCATAGAAGGACCGGACTTCATCCGCCCATACGACATTGTGGGGCTCTTAAAGGTATTGCGTCCACCCCCTCCGGTTAAACAGGGTGGTGACGGAGCGAGGAAGCCCTACCCAATTGACGACTCGCTCAATATGTAGTTGGAGGGAGAAGCTGAAGAATCTTTTGTAAAATACGCGCTCCATGTGGGAGCAGTATTCTCCATTGCCGTTTGGTAGAATTTCAGTGGACATATATTTTGCGGGAAGGACAGGATTTGCCATGGGGAAAGTTGGTAATTTGGGAGATGCAAGAATTAGGATTGTAGAGAGGGAAATATAGAGTGGAATTATGAGTGGAAGGGTAGGGTAGAGGTGTTTTTTATAGGTGGTGGGGAGGGTTGGGTGGAGGTATTTTTGAAGGGAAAGGGGAGTGAATGTTTTGGGGGAAGGGGGAAGGAATGGAGGGAAGGGAGAGGATAGGGGGAAGGAATGGGCTCCTCGGGAAGAACCAAAACTGCAGAAACCGAACCGATTTGGTTCAAAGTTTTTTTTTATTTTAGGATTTTTTAGAACCGAACTGATCCGGTTAGGGGATTCGGTTCGGTTCCATCTGTAGCAGAACCGTTCTCTCAGACTGCTGCACTAGAATCCTACATTCTCAAATTTTTGGGCACTTTCGCACTTATTCACCCACTTAGATTTTTCGATGCCCTTATGAAGTTTGTGTTGGAATGCATGATCTTAACCCTAACCTCATGTAACCTACCTACTAACTCAATCTAATCTACCGAAGCAAAACTACTATACACAAGAATTCACACCATACGCGTCGGGGGTGCGACGACCTCTCTTTCAAGCTCACTATAACCCGTAAACGGGGCCCAACAACGAGATGGTGTCGATCTCTTCTACGTATACCTCAAGATATAGCTTTAGGCATTTTCCATTGACTTTGAACACGTTCCCCCTTTTTGATCTTCTAACTCTATCGCTCCGTGGGGGAATACATTTCTCACAACGAATGGACCAGTCCATCGGGACCGTAATTTACCCAGAAATAGATGAAGCCGGGAGTTATAGAGGAGTACCTTTTGTTCTGGTTGAAACTATTTTAGTCGAATAATCTTATTCTGTGCTAGTTTCATCCAAACTTTTGAAATCTTGGCATTCTCATACGCATTATTGCGTATCTCTTCTAACTCATTCAGTTGAAGCTTGCGGGTTTCACCGGCTTTATCCATGTCATAATTTAATATCTTAATGGCCCAATATGCTTTGTGCTCCAACTTAACGGGAAGATTACAAGGTTTTCAATACACAAAGAAGAATGGGGACATTTTGAGCGGGTTCTTGTATGCGGTACGGTAGGCCCATAGTGAATCGTTCAATCGAAGGGACCAATATTTTCGGTCGGGATTGATAATCTTCTCTAGTATGTGCTTTATTTCATGATTTGCCAATTTGTCATGTCCATTCATTTGTGGGTGATAGGTCGTTCCGACCGTATGAACGACGCCATACTTTCTCATGAGCTTCGCAAATGGCTTGTTGCAAAAGTGCGTGCCATTATCGCTAATTATTGCTTTCTATGCACCGAAATGGGAAAGTATGTGTTCTTGTAAGAACTTAATAACCACCTTGTTGTCATTAGTCTTGGTATCTATATCTTCCACCCATTTAGAAACATAGTCTATCGCGGAAAGGATGTATAGGAAACCAAAAGATGGGCAAAAAAATCCCATGAAGTCAATGCCCCAATAATCAAAAATCTCAATGATGATAATCAAGGTTAATTGCTTCATATCTCGTAAAGTAATCGCTCCCATTCTTTGACATCTATCACGAGATTTACAATATTTGGTCACATCTCGGAAGATTATGGGCCAATACAAACCGCATTGAAGAATTTTAGCGGCTGTCTTTTTCACGGAGAAGTGGCCTCCCCATGCTTTCGAATGACAGAATTGGATGACTTTTTGGATTTCGTCATTTGGTACGCATCATCGGACGATTTGATCGGCGCAATTTTTAACGAGCAATAGATCATCATAGAAAAGCATGCACGACCAGGTGATTAACCTTTTCTTATCTTATGGTGTCCAATCGGGAGGGATGGCTCCCGTGATAAGATAGTTCACTATATCCGTAAACCAGGGTAAAGAAGAGGTGGCAAAGAGTTGATCATCTAGAAAATATTCGTCTATGGGTGTGGGATCAGTAGGTATGTCGGACGAAAGTTGTGATAAATGATCGACAACGACGTTTTCTTCTCCTTTTTTTTTTATCTTTGATAGAGAGATTAAACTCTTGTAGGAGAAGGATCCACCTTATGAGACGCGTTTTTATGTCCTTCTGATCGATAAAACAAGTAAAGGGAGAACCGATGAGATAGGACCGAAATTTATCTAGAGCAAATACCACCGCTATTAACTCCTTCTCCGTGGTGGAGTAATTGAGTTGTGGTCCGATAAGGGTTCGGCTAGCATAATAGATGACATGCGCTTTATTGTCTTTTATTTGGCCCAAAACAACCCTTATCGCATAATCGCTAGCATCACACATGAGCTTGAATGGCATGGACCAATACCGAGCTTGCATAATGGGGGCGGACACAAGCATGTTTTTCAATTTTTTAAAAGTGCTTTGGCATTCTTCCATCCACTTAAATGTGGTGTCCTTCATAAGGAGATTTCTTAATGGTCTAGAGTTGGTGCTAAAATCCTTAATGAACTGTCTATAAAACCCCCCGTGGCCCAAGAAGGAGCGCACGTCTTTCAGCGATTTTGGTGGGGGTAGGTCAGCTATAACATTTATTTTTTCTTGATCGACTTCGATGCCTTTGGATAACACGATGTGTCCAAGAACTATACCCTCGGTTACCATGAAATGGCATTTTTCCCAATTCAGCACTAAGTTCTTTTACACACATCGGGCTAGTACTTTCTCAAGATGGGCTAAACATAGGTCGAAGGAGGTGACAAAAACACTAAAGTCGTCCATAAACACCTATATCCCTCACTCAACCATATCACTGGATAAGCTCAACATGCACCTTTGAAAGGTCGTCGATGCATTACATAAGCCAAATGGCATACGTTTATAGTCAAACATTCCAAAGTGGCAATTGAATGTTGTTTTTTCTTGATCAAGTACATCTACCTCAATTTGGTTATATCTGGAATAACCATCTAGGAAGCAATAATAAGGGTGTCCCATTACTCTTTCAAGAACTTGATCGATAAATGGTAAGGGGAAATGGTCTATTCTAGTTCCCGCATTGAGTTTTCGATAATCAAATCAAATGTGCCATCCAGTGGTGGTACGTTGGGTAACTAGCTCTCCCTTGGCATTTTCAATCATAGTCATGCCCGACTTCTTCGGGACAACTTGAATGGGGCTCACCCATTTTCTATCCGAGATTGGGTAGATAATCCTTGCATCCAACTGCTTTATAATTTCGGTTCTCACCACATCTTTCATTATGGGGTTTAGACATCTTTGAATTTATCTCGAGGGCTGAACATCTTCTTCAAGATGAATATTATGTGTGCAAATTAGGGGGATTATCCCCTTTAGATCAGCTATACACCAACCAAAATCATCTTGGTTCTTCCTCAAAATCTGTAATAATTTACCCTCCTACTCTTCATCTAAGCTAGAGGAGACAATAACAAGAAATGTCTCACTTTTACCTAGGAAATCATATTTGACATTGGAGGGTAGTTTCTATAATTCAAGAGTCGAGAATGTGTCTCTAGAAGGCACCATGCGTGCTTCCCTTGGGGGTAACTCTTCGAATCAAGAATCCCAATTAACATCTCTCACGTCCTCGTCCGACACTTTCTCATCGAGTAGGCTTCTCAACTCTTATATGACCCTCTCAAATTCGGTATAGGTACTCTCACTCTCATGATTAGAGGCTAGACAAACTTCTAAGGCGTCTCCACAGTAATGTTCCTCAAAGTTGTAATACCCCGTAATTTTGGCTATATTTATTTATGGGATTAATTAATTAAATGTGAATTGATTGGAAATTAATCCGGGTAAAATACTAGCGAGTTGTGAGTTGGTATTTGACTATATTGAGTATATATGATGTTATATGAATATTGAATTATGAAAATTGTCGTGAAATTTATATACGACAACTTGGGAATTTTGTTGAGACGCGTGTGACCGCCGCATCATGGTGTATTATTTTATTTATAAAAGTGAATTTAAATTCTATAAACCGTATGGTCGTTTTGAGTGCGCCAATGCGTCCGGAAGGGTCGAGATAGTCAGAAAACACTAGCCGGGGGTGTAGTTTGGGTCCCGGGGTATTTTTAGGCCATACCGGCAATATAAAGGGTATTTTGGTAATTTCATATTTTTAGGAATTAAAAATGACGAAAATTAGAGGAGTAAATCTGATTGGGAATAGACCCACTAAATCCACTAACCAACCCATATTAACCCATTAAGCTACGGAGGTTATCATTTAGGTTTCCAAGTTTCCCCAAATCAAACCCTAGCCACCATAGCCTTTTGGAGAAGAAAGCTTGGAGAGGGAGAGAAAGAGAAGGAATTCTGCAGAAATCTTTACAGAAATCAACACCAAATTCAGAGACAATAGAGGCAAGTGGTTTAATTACTTTTAAATTCAGAGAATGTCCCTTCCATGTTAGAGAATTTGAGAATTTATAATTGTTCTTGGAAGATAAATGAAAACCCATGTTGATTAGACTTAGAACTTGAATATTGAGGACAAAATTGCATGTAGATTCACATAGAGATGATTATTCTGGTATTAATGTATGTTGGATGTAATAAAAACGGATCTAGAGGGGACAAACTGATGATTACTAATTTTAGGGTTCATGTTCTTGAGAAATTGGGGAAAAGTGTAGAGATTTGTGATTTAATGATGTTTAGGGCGAATTAATTCGTTAAAACATGTTAGGATGTGACTATATATGTTTAGGATTGATTAGAGACCTTAAAACATAGTTGGGAAGAAGTTTAGAGGAGATTTGAGAAGTAGAAATTGGGTGAAAAACGATTTTGGAATTTCTGGGCTCGCAGCTAGTAGCTCGTTCGAAACCAACCCAGGTCGTTCGAACGAGCTCGTTCGAACGAGCTTCTAACGAGTTGACCAGTCGCTTATAACGAGGGGTAGTTTCGTTCGATAATCTCGTTCGAACGAGATATCATTAGAAGGTACAGTTCGTTCGAACGAATTGGATCTCGTTCGAACAGTCTCGTTCGAACGAGGCTTCTAACGAGCTGACAGTGGAATCTCGTTCGAACAGTCTCGTTCGAACGAGACTTCTAACGAGTTGGCAGTCTGGGCCTTTTTAGACTGTTTTGATTTTTGGAGTCCCGTAAACTCGTTCGAGGAGATAGATAACATTTCCGATGATGATGTAATGATAGATTTGGGACATTTGGGTATTTATGAGAAGGAAATTATACACAAGTGAGTTAAATTAAATGGACGGTTTGGGTTGAGACGTGAGTGTCTACTACGACGTGAGAATAAATTATGGCGCGTATGATTATAAACCGGAATCGTATAAAGTGTGTAAATTATATATTGGTACTAGAATGAGAATAGTACTACAATTAAACTACGGGATTACTAAGACGTGTGTTTACTTAGTATTGATATATGAATTGTGTGTATGACATACCTACCATACTTGCTATCACGGGAGGTTTGCGTTCGCTTAGGGCCCTCTAATCCTTGTGTTGCCCGGATTTAGACCGGTTACCTTGATGAACATAGGTCATAGAAAGACTTATTGGGATATTAATAAGTCCGCTGATCGTGGGAGCGTAGGTATGTGCGTGACCCATGTGATGTTACTATGTTCGCCTCCATTATTTATGATGTTGTTATCTGTGAACTATTCCTGAGAGATTCGGAATATGTGATCCTTATGTACGTGATGTACCGGGATGGATAGCAAAGTATGTGTGCACCACAGCTTAGTTCTCGGGGTGCTTGTATTGTATATTTATAATGTGAATATAGTTTACGTTAAACCCCTATTTAATTACGAGCGTTATCATGTTAATAGAACCGAGTAATAAAGGTAGGACCTATGACAGTCTAGCAATATGTTGTCACTTAGCTAGTAGTTTGTATCACTCTAGTTGGGTACTTACATTAGGAGTGCACAGTTAGACGAGAGGTGAGAATATCATGTGAGTGCACGTCCTAACATGTATTTTGCATTTAATGTTTTAAATGTTTTTAAAGCACTTGCAGGTTTTTAAAATATCTCCACATTCGGGCTCTGACCCGTTTGCTTTCAAATCTATTTTTCTTGTAAAACCATTTTAGGTGCCCAGCCACAAGGACACCATGCATAGGATACTCATTCAGGTGATGAGCTGTAGCTGTTTGTGGAAGCTACAGGAATTTGCTTGTAGACGCTTCTATCATTTGGATTCCAGAGTCATTATCTATCAGTTGTAGGGCATGTTGCCCATTTCTATTAGAGACATTTTTCCATTTCATTTTTTCAGACCTTGGCATGTATTGATTCAGTATTTCAATTTAGTTCCTTCAGTTGTGGTATTATAGTGAGGAGTTTTCCTCCAGACTTTATTTACAATATGTGATGGTTATTCTTTTTACTTCATTATGGTGAATGGTATTATTATTCTTCATTACACTTGTTGCATGTTAATCAGACTTAAATTAAAATTTGGCAACTTACTTTTTAAATACTAGGTGGTTAGTAATCATAAAAATGTTTTCGACAGTGATGCTATTAACTGGACCAACTTGGCATTTTGAATTAATTTAATAAAGGAGTAGCTACCTTGTATTTAATTAGTCGGGGTGTCACAGGTGGTGTCAGAGCATCAGGTTCTAGTGTCCTTTAGGATCTGACGGCTTATTATGTTTCCGCTAAGTTTCTTTGATATAGAGCCCTATATTTTCGGATTGTTGTACTCTTTATGTGTATGCTTCGTTCTTCAGCTATTTTAAGTTTATAAACAGTGAACTTATAAACTTTGTTCTTATTTCAGATGCCTCCAAGACGTGCACGATGAGTTCCCAGGGATGCAACGCCCGAACCCCAGCCCGCTCCAGTTCAGGGCATGATGAACGCCGCTGAGGTTGTAGCTATAGTAGCCCAAGCGGTGAATGCCGCAATTGCCGTTGTTCAGTAGGCACAACCTCAGGCGCCGGTTGCCGCGCCAGTACAGGCGAATACATTCCCGTCTGGTTAGGAGCGTGTACGTGACGCTTTTCAGAAAGTGCATTCGCCAGAGTTTGCAGGTAGCTCAGATGTGGTAGTCTCGAGCCAATGGAGGAAGGATATGCTGAGGCACTTAAGGATGTATGAGTGCACGGACGTCCAGAAGCAGGTGCTAGCTACTTTCAAGCTAGTTGGATCTGCGCTACAGTGGTGGGAGTCTATTACCATCGCGGAGGAGAGGGATACTCTCACTATTCAAGACTTCTGGGTGCAGTTTGACCACAAGTACTTTCCGTCAGCTGTTCATACGGAAATGAGGAGGAAACTGATGAGTTTGAAGCAGGAGGGTAAGACTGTGGCCGAGTATGAGGCCGAGTTCACGAATCTGTTGAATATCGTTCCAGATGAGATACCAACAGAGAAGAAGAAGATTGAGAAGTTCACGGATGGGTTGACTTGGAGAATCCATCAGCATCTGTTAGGGAACCTTTCGTTGGCCACATATTCTGATGTGGTTAACGCTGCCTTGTTACACTGCCAGGACCACCGCTTTCATATGGATGAGGGCAAGAGGTGGGGAGAGTCTAGCCATCAGGGCAGGACTAGAGGACATGGTGCCAGTGGGGCACAATCTGTCCAGGGGCAGAGATAGGGTGAGCAGGGTTCGCAACAGGGGGATCAGAAGAGGTTCCGATCAGGGAACTACAGACAGGGACAGGGAGGTTTCCGTTAGGGCCATCAGGGTCCAAACGGCCATCAGGGCCAACAGGGGCAGAATGGGCAGCAGTTTCACCAGGGTCAGCAGGGCCAAGGGAGGAACGGTAACGGCCACCAGGGTCGGGGACAGTAGGGGCAGAGAGGAGGGAACTTCCTAGGGAAGTGTTTTGTTTGTGGCAAGACTGGCCATAAACGACAGGATTGTCCTGATAGGGGCAGGGCCCCACAGCAGCAGCAGCAGGGTGCTCGCCAGGAGCCACAGAGGCCTATGTTTCCCGCCGCTCTCCCCGCACCGCCACAGATGGAAGCATTGCCACCCATTCCAGTAGTCCCAGTTCAGCAGGGGCAGCTACAGTATGGACGTGTCTACAATGTCCACCAGGCTGCAGTTCCACAGGCACCGCCCGCGATTGAGGGTACGTTTCCTATCCATGGCACTATGGGTCGGGTATTGTTTGATACGGGTGCTACACATTGTTTTATAGCTACACATTTCACGAAAGATTTAGGATTGTTAGCTACGGCAGAGAGCACAGTGACGTGTGTCGACTCACCATTGGGGAGTGGGTCACTTATATTCTTTATATGCAGGGGAGTGGGAGTAGTGATTGGTAGTCTGGTATGACCTGCAGATATGTTGGTATTAGATATGCATGTTCACGATGTGATCATCGGTATGGATTGGCTCGTAGCTTATAGGGCCATGATTGATTGCTTCAGCGGGAGCATTGTTTTTGCCATTCCGGGGTAAGAGATGTTCGTAGTGGCGATGCCTCGCCCAGAGGGAGGATCGACCGCTCATTTGTATTACCTAGAGGAGGATACCTCTAAGGAGGTTGTGATTCCTTTAGATTCTATTCCAGTTGTCAGGGAGTATTCGGATGTGTTTCAGGAGATACCAGGCTTACCACCCAGTCGAGAGATAGACTTTGTTATAGACCTATTGCCAGATACGAGGCCTATAGCACGCGCACCGTACCGTATGGCTCCGGCAAAGATGCGAGAGCTACGAGATCAGATAGAGCAGCTGTTAGGTCAGGGCTTTATTCGCAGGAGTACCTCAGCTTGGGGCGCTCCAGTTTTGTTTGTGAAGAAGAGGGATGGTTCACTGAGATTGTGTGTGGACTACCGGGAGTTGAATAAGGTCACGATACGGAATAAGTATCCGTTGCCTCGAATCGATGACTTATTTGACCAGTTGAGAGGATCTTCTTTCTTCTCAAAGATTGATTTGAGATCGGGATACCATCAGTTGCGTATCAGGGAGGAGGATGTCTCGAAGACTGCGTTCTTGTCGAGATATGGTTCTTACGAGTTTTGGGTTATGCCTTTTGGTTTGACCAACACTCCAGCTGTGTTTATGGACTTGATGAACAGAGTGTTCAGAGATTTCCTAGATCATTTTGTCACTGTCTTCATTGATGATATTCTGGTCTACTCCCAGACAGAGGAGGAGCACGCTGAGCATTTGAGGCAAGTTTTGCAGACACTCCGTCAGAATGAGTTGTATGCAAAATATGATAAGTGCGGGTTTTGGCTGAAAGAGGTCCAGTTTTTGGGACACATTATTTCCGACTGGGGAATATCTGTTGATCCGGGGAAAGTATCCGCAGTGAGGGAGTGGGGACAGCCCACGACACCGATGGAGATTCGTAGTTTCTTGGGTCTAGCAGGATACTACAGGAGGTTTATTCGGGGTTTCTCGGAGATAACAGGTCCTTTGACACATCTGACTTGTAAGGGTGTGCCCTACATCTGGAGTGATGCCTGTCAGTTGGCATTCGATGAATTAAAGGACAAATTGACCTCAGCACCTGTGTTAGCATTGCCGAGACCGGGAGTTGAGTATTTGGTTTACACCGATGCGTCTTTGCAAGGGCTTGGAGGTGTATTACAGCAGGAGAGACAGGCCATAGCTTATGCTTCCCGTAAGCTTAAGACTCATGAGAAGAATTACCCCACGGATGATTTGGAGTTGGCAGTGGTGGTATTTGCCCTACGGATTTGGAGGCACTATCTTTTGGGGGAGAAATTCTAACTGTTCACGGATCACAAGTCCCTACAGTACCTGTTCACGCAGAAGGAGTTGAACATGCGGCAAAGGAGGTGGCTTGAGTTTGTGAAAGACTACCAGTTCAACATCCAGTATCACCCGGGTGAGGCTAACGTGGTGGCAGACGCGTTGAGCCATAGGCCAGCAGATGAGGTTGCAGAGGTGTGGAAGGCAAAGTGGAAGGAGTTAGGACACCAGGATGCAGTGGCCCGATCTTTCGTGTCTGTGATAACTGTTACACCGCAGATTATCACAAAGGTAGTACGAGCACAGGCTAATGACTCGTTCTGTCAGGAGCAGATAGTTCGATTACTAGCAGAGGGAGCCGAGTCCTATACCGTTAGCTCAGATGGGGGATTACGCTTCAATGGGAGATTGGTAGTTCCGGAAGGGGAGGAATTGCGACACGAGGTGATGGCAGAGTCGCACGGCTCATGGTTCGCGATACATCCCGGAGGGGACAAAATGTACCAAGACATGAGACGCCAGTATTGGTGGAGCGGTATGAAGAGAGATATCGCTGAGTTTGTTTCGAAATGCGCCACTTGTCAGCTTGTAAAAGTGGACCATCAGAGACCAGCAGGATTGCTACAGCCGTTGGAGGTCCCGGTGTGGATGTGGGAGAGCATATCCATGGACTTTATCACGGGGTTGCCTATGTCGCAGAGGGGTCACGACTCCGTTTGGGTAATTGTGGATAGGTTGTCCAAAGTCGCTCACTTTTTACCCGTAAGGACTGACTACACTATGGGACAGTATGCCCAGCTCTTCATTTCAGAGGTTGTGAGACTTCACGGTGTGCCCTTAAATATCGTGTCTGACAGAGACAAGATATTTGTTTCGAGGTTTTGGGAGAGTTTCCAGGAGGCCATGGGCACCGAATTGCGGTTGAGTACGGATTATCATCCGCAGACCGATGGGCAGACCGAGCGCACAAATCAGATGTTGGAGGACATGCTGCGCATGTGCATTATTGACTTTGGAGGTGGATGGGAGCAATACCTACCACTGGTAGAGTTTGCTTATAATAACTCTTACCAGTTTACTATTGGTGTGGCTCCGTTTGAGGCATTGTATGGTATGCCTTGTCGTTCCCCAGTATGTTGGTTAGAGGTGGGGGATAACAAACTACTTGGGCCGGAAGTGATTCAGGATACTTCAGCAAGAATTGAGTTGATTCGGAGTCGCATTCGGGTAGCTCAAGACAGAAAAAGAGTTATGCTGATGCGAAGAGGTTTTTCAGAGAGTTCCAAGTGGGGGACCAGGTTTTACTCAGAGTATCTCCTATGAAGGGGATTATGCGATTCGGGAAGAAGGGGAAGTTGGCACCAAGGTATGTGGGGCCTTTTCCTATTGTTGAGCGGATCGGACCGGTTGCGTATAGACTTGGGTTACCGGAACATTTGCATCGGATTCACGATGTGTTCCATATTTCCTCGCTGAGGAAATACCTTAGAGATAATTTGGTTCATTCACACATTGCTATGGAGGACATCGATCTCCAGTCGGATAGCTCCTACGAGGAGGGGCCGATTGCTATTTTGGACCGAAGCGAGAGGAAGCTACGGTCAAAGATAGTCCCGTTAGTGCGTGTTCAGTGGCGACATCACAATGTCGAGGAGTCCACATGGGAGTGCAAGGATGATATGTGCGATCGCTATCCAGAGTTATTTTTAGCAGGTACTTTCTAGTTTCGAATTTCGGGACGAAATTCAGTTATTAGGGGGGAAGTATGTAATACCCCGTAATTTTGGCTATATTTATTTTTGGGATTAATTAATTAAATGTGAATTAATTGGAAATTAATCCGGGTAAAATACTAGCGAGTTGTGAGTTGGTATTTGACTATATTGAGTATATATGATGTTATACGAATATTGAATTATGAAAATTGTCGTGAAATTTATATACGACAACTTGGGAATTTTGTTGAGACGCGTGTGATCGCCGCATCATGGTGTATTATTTTATTTATAAAAGTGAATTTAAATTCTATAAACCGTATGGTCGTTTTGAGTGTGCCAACGCGTCCGGAAGGGTCGAGATAGTCAGAAAACACTAGCCGGGGGTGTAGTTTGGGTCCCGGGGTATTTTTAGGCCATACCGGCAATATAAAGGGTATTTTGGTAATTTCGTATTTTTAGGAATTAAAAATGACGAAAATTAGAGGAGTAAATCTGATTGGGAATAGACCCACTAAACCCACTAACCAACCCATATTAACCCATTAAGCTACGGAGGTTATCATTTAGGTTTCCAAGTTTCCCTAAATCAAACCCTAGCCACCATAGCCTTTTGGAGAAGAAAGCTTGGAGAGGGAGAGAAAGAGAAGGAATTCTGCAGAAATCTTTACAGAAATCAACACCAAATTCAGAGACAATAGAGGCAAGTGGTTTAATTACTTTTAAATTCAGAGAATGTTCCTTCCATGTTAGAGAATTTGAGAATTTATAATTGTTCTTGGAAGATAAATGAAAACCCATGTTGATTAGACTTAGAACTTGAATATTGAGGACAAAATTGCGTGTAGATTCACATAGAGATTTTTATTCTGGTATTAATGTATGTTGGATGTAATAAAAACGGATCTAGAGTGGACAAACTGATGATTACTAATTTTAGGGTTCACGTTCTTGAGAAATTGGGGAAAAGTGTAGAGATTTGTGATTTAATGATGTTTAGGGCGAATTAATTCCTTAAAACATGTTAGGATGTGACTATATATGTTTAGGATTGATTAGAGACCTTAAAACATAGTTGGGACAAAGTTTAGAGGAGATTTGAGAAGTAGAAATTGGGTGAAAAATGATTTTGGAAGGCTCGCAGCTGGTAGCTCGTTAGAAACCAACCCAGGTCGTTCGAACGAGCTCGTTCGAACGAGCTTCTAACGAGTTGACCAGTCGCTTCTAACGAAGGGCAGTTTCGTTCGATAATCTCGTTCGAACGAGATATCGTTAGAAGGTACAGTTAGTTCGAACGAACTGGATCTCGTTAGAACAGTCTCGTTCGAACGAGGCTTCTAACGAGCTGACAGTGGAATCTCGTTCGAACAGTCTCGTTCGAACGAGACTTCTAACGAGTTGACAGTCTGGACCTTTTTAGACTGTTTTGATTTTTGGAGTCCCGTAAACTCGTTCGAGGAGATAAATAACATTTTTGATGATGATGTAATGATAGATTTGGGACATTTGGGTATTTATGAGAAGGAAATTATATACAAGTGAGTTAAATTAAATGGACGGTTTGGGTTGAGACGTGAGTGTCTACTACGACATGAGAATAAATTATGGCGCGTATGATTATAAACCGGAATCGTATAAAGTGTGTAAATTATATATTGGTACTAGAATGAGAATAGTACTACAATTAAACTACGGGATTACTAAGACGTGTGTTTACTTAGTATTGATATATGAATTGTGTGTATGACATACCTACCATACTTGCTATCACGGGAGGTTTGCGTTCGCTTAGGTCCCTCTAATCCTTGTGTTGCCCGGTTTTAGACTGGTTACCTTGATGAACATAGGTCATAGAAAGACTTATTGGGATATTAATAAGTCCGCTGATCGTGGGAGCGTAGGTATGTGCGTGACCCATATGATGTGACTATGTTCGCCTCCATTATTTGTGATGTTGTTATCTGTGAACTAATCCTGAGAGATTCGGAATATGTGATCCTTATGTACGTGATGTACCGGGATGGATAGCAGAGTATGTGTGCACCACAGCTTAGTTCTCGGGGTGCTTGTATTGTATATTTATAATGTGAATAATATACACTTAATTAACGGGAATCTTCATGATTAATGTTGTGAATATAATTACGGTATTGTTTCGAGAAAAATATAACGGGCTAGCTGATAGTGAAATATATTGCATATTGAACATATGAGTTTACGTTAAACCCCTATATAATTACGAGCTTTATCATGTTAATAGAACCGAGTAATAAAGGTAGGACCTATGACAGTCTAGCTAGATATGTTGTCACTTAGCTAGTAGTTTGTATCACTCTAGTTGGGGACTTACGTTAGGAGTGCACAGTAAGATGCGAGGTGAGAATATCATGTGAGTGCACGTCCTAACATGTATTTTGCATTTAATGTTTTAAATGTTTTTAAAGAACTTGCAGGTTTTTAAAATATCTCCACATTCGGGCTCTGACCCGTTTGCTTTCAAATCTATTTTTCTTGTAAAACCATTTTAGGTGCCCAGCCACAAGGACACCTGCATAGGATACTCATTCAGGTGACGAGCTGTAGCTGTTTGTGGAAGCTACATGAATTTGCTTGTAGACGCTTCTATCATTTGGATTCCAGAGTCATTATCTATCAGTTGTAGGGCATGTTGCCCATTTATATTAGAGACATTTTTCCATTTCAATTTTTCAGACCTTGGCATGTATTGATTCAGTATTTCAGTTTAGTTCCTTCAGTTGTGGTATTATAGTGAGGAGTTTTCCTCCAGACTTTATTTACAGTATGTGATGGTTATTCTTTTTACTTCATTATGGTGAATGGTATTATTATTCTTCATTACACTTGTTGCATGTTAATCGGACTTAAATTAAAATTTGGCAACTTACTTTTTAAATACTAGGTGGTTAGTAATCATAAAAATGTTTTCGACAGTAATGCTATTAACTGGACTAACTTGGCATTTTGAATTAATTTAATAAAGGAGTAGCTACCCGGTATTTAATTAGTCGGGGTGTTACAAAAGTGTTCTTCACGATCTTCTCAATTAAACTCACAGCGTGAAGATCATCTTCTTCACCTGCTTGTTGGGCTATATTGAAGATGTTTGTTTCCAAAGTCATATTCCCGAAAGTGATTTGCATCTGCCCATTTCTAGTATTGATCACTGCGTTAGCAGTAGCTAAGAATGGGCATCCATGAATGATGGGAACATGGTTTTTCGAGGAAAAGGAGGTATTCGTGTCCCAAATGATAAAATCTACCGAGAAGTAGAAGGTGTCTACTTGGATGATCACATCCTCAACTACACCCCTTGGGATCTTCACAATTCGATATGCTAACTGGAGAGGGATCCTTGTGGGCTTAAGATCACCCAGATCAAGTTTCCTATAAAATGAATAGGGGAGGATGTTGACACATTCTCCCAAATCGAGTAAGGCTTTTTCGAATTTATTCTCTCCAATAATGCAGGAAATGGTGGGGGCACCGGGATCTTTATATTTAGGGGGAGATCATTAAGAAGGACAAAACTCACATTTTGTGCTAGAAACACATTCTTCTTTACCTTCATCCTCCTCTTGACTGTTAATAAGTCGTTTACGACTTTAGCATATGATGGAATTTGCTTTATTTCATCGAGGAAAGGTAAGTTCAGATTTACGTTCTTAAGAACTTCTAGCACTTCTTCGTTTATGGTCTTGTTATGGGAAGGAACCAATCTTTGAGGAAATGCTGCCGCGGTGGGTGGTTTCACTAATACCTCGGGCTCACTAGTGTCTTCTTTATCACTCTCATAAGAGGGGACATCTTCGGCCTCTTTCGTTCCGGGCGAAATCTCATTTTTTTTGGTTGTATCATGTGGAGGAAGTGATAAATCAACGACTCTCCCACTACGAAGAGTGGTCACAACTTGACATTGATCTTAATGTTCTGTAAAGGTGGAGCTAACACTAGTTTGACCTTGGGGACATCTTTGGCCCTGGAAAGGAAACTTGCCCTTCTCTTGGATACTTAATGATGATTGCAACTTTGAAATGTTCACATTTAAGTCGTTGATCACGCGCTCATGTCTAGCAGTGGCTACATTTTGGGTAGTGATAAATTGGTTTATCGTATCCTCGAGATTTCTCCGCAGTGGAGTGACATATGTGAAGGTCCCTATATAGAGCACACCTAGGGTTTGTTTTTCGTGCTTTATCTATATAGGACTTTATCTAGTTGGACATGAATTTTGACAAAATAGTTTTGTAATCTAGGATTGTGTGTCCCCCTATCGACCCCAAGCTCTCCTTGTTCATCTACATCAAATGAGCACTCGATTCAGTCCGCCCTCTCAGAAAAAGGTAATTTTTGAATTCTATGGCTCATAGAACTTATCATGTCACGTAGGACACGACACCACGTTGCATTTGCATTTTCATTTATCATATCTTATGATAAATGTTTTGTTTCGTCTTAATAATTTTTTTTAATGCAAAAATTAAATTGCAGTCTTCATATGAAAAATATTTTTTTAGAAAATAAATTTGACACTAAATATTTTTACATAATAAAATCTGCAGAATTATTTTTTTAAAGTTAAAAAAATATTTTTAAATGGTGCAGGTGCGTGTCATTGTTATATATATATATATATATATATATATATATATATATATATATATATATATAATATATATATATATATATTAGTTTCTATATATGTGTGAGTAATTTACATATAAATAGTTGTTAACCTAGGGGGTGTGGTAGAGCGGAATGGGTTCTTCCTCTCTTAACCAAGGGTCAAGGGTTCGATCCCCGCCTTGGGCATGGAACAGTCTTAAATTCCTGGGCCAGCTGTCCCACCCATCGAGATCCCTACAAATTAGAGAAGGAATTAATCACTAAATCGCTAGTGAATACCTGATGTAAACCAAAAAAAGAAAATAGTTGTTATAGTCTTAGCATGATTTGTTAACAGTTGTCTATGTTCCTCACATGATGGGAGGTCATATCCTAATTAGCATTTGTCCCTTATTTCTTTAAAGATGGACACGTTTTTGTCCTTTGGGTAGCTTTAGCTGTTAACTAAACATGTCATAGGCCTTGCCTTTAGTTGCCATACCAATTTGATCATTGGAGTTCTTTCGAGTCAATGTTGCTTATTCCATTTGACCACATATATGTGTATGTATGATATTTATACATATGTTGTATTATGCATGTCCATATGCGTACATGATTATATATATAGTATATTATTTTAATATATATGTATATGTTGTCTATCACTTTAATTGTTTTTTTTTTTGGTAAACATTGAAATATAAAAGGTTACACCGAGATTACATTACATGGAACATAAGCCATCGAGGCGACAGAAATGATCATAACAATACAAAGGATAACATGACATAACATAACATAACATAACACCATCTATCCTATATAGTAAGGAGCCGTAGCATCGCGGTAGGGATCTCCTCGATCTCCACAAAAGTTTCCTCTTGCACTTTAGCCTCCCGAGCAAGCCAATCCGCACCCCGAACCATGTTCGGACTGACATAGATGAAGTCAGCACCAACCGCTCTCATCAGCTCGTAACAATCGACTCTGATGTTCTCAAAATCCGTTTCCCTGTACTGGACCCCTTTGAATATATCAATAAGCTCATGCGAGGTGGTTTCAACTAAGATGTCCTTCCAACCACGCATCCTAGCCATATTCAGGCCGTGGAATAGCCCCTCCATCAGAGCGCGAATAAGAGATGGAGTGCCCTTAAGTCGTCCATAGTAGCCGGCCTTCCATTGTCCCTGGTCGTCAAGGACATAGCCCCCAAAAGTAGCAATGCGGTATGTTTGGTCAGTGCAAGCTTGAAGTGCCACCTTCGTTTTGCCTTTATCACCATACTCCAGAAGACATAATAGAGATTCCAGGATCTCGTCGTACTCAGTATATTCGTTTACTTGTCTTCTGCCAATCCGTGCTAACCCATCCGCCCAGATGTTGTTTGACCGCCTAATATGGGAGACCTCAATCTCCATCTCTGACATAATGGTCATGCAATCCTCGATTATGTTAGTCAACGGATGGTTCTGGTGGCCCTGTCTATTAAGAAACTTGACGGCCTCCAGGCAGTCACTCCGCAGTAGACACCCCTTCCATCCTTTGATTCTCGCCATATTCAGACCATGCAAAATGCCAACAAGCTCTGCCTTAATGGGGTTGCTATCACCAATGATCTTGCCACTGAACCCAATAATCCACCGTTGTTCCTTCCCACTGACCATGCCACCAAAGCCTCCAAGTTTACTGAACGGGTCATAGCTGCCATCTGTAAAAATCTCGAAACCTGAAAGGGGATAGACACTCGAGGGGGAGTTAGTGATAATTTCCTGAACATGGTTTGGGCTAAATTTAGTTTTAACAATAAAATCAAGTTCACGTGCTAAAGAAATCGACTTAGCCGAAACCATATTCGGAGATAGATTAACATTGTCAAAAATGCATTTATTGCGTGCAATCCAAATATGCCATAAAGTGGAAATGAAAAGAGTTTGGCCATTATGTATAGGGTTATCCCATATCTTATCTTTTATCCAGTCAAAAACAGACATGTTATCCTGCTTGTTCCCGTCCCGTGGGGTTGGAAAGTGGTCCCAGACCTTTGTGGCCAGATGACATTTACGAAGCACATGCTCGATGTCTTCATCAAATTCACAAAAGTCACATTTTTTGGTATTCGTCATTTGTCTATTGAACCTTTGGCAATTAGTCAGGATTTTCTTATGGAAAATTTTCCAAAAAAAAATTTTAAGTTTCTGGGGGAAATTCAACTTCCAGATATGTTTCCAGTTAACAAGGCAGGGGGTGTTTCTGACTGACTGTCCCTTCCGAATATGTGGTTTTGAGTAAAATGCGTATCTGCGTTATACTCCATTTCACCCTCATGCATACTACCATGTCCGTCTCTATGTTTAGAGTAAATTCCTCCCTCCCCTCCCTAGGTTCAGGTACTGAACTTGAAGGTTTCCAAGCATTGCGATCGGGAAAGGTGAGTCCATTATGTTTAGAACTCGTATCTGGTGGGGGGTCAGTGGTGATGGAATTTGCGTTATGAGTAACGCATTGATATAAATCATCAGATGGTGGTTTTATACCCGAACTGGGGCCAACGTCGTTATTATTCTGAATATTATTATATGAAAAGTGGGTGGGTGGGGTTAAAGACTCACGTACCTTGGCGGTAATCATGGTATTACCTGTTGTTTCTGCGTCAGGTCTGGTAATGTTAGGTAACGGACACGTGTGATTCAGTCCTTGGGTTGCCCTGCGATGGGGCTCATGCAGAGGTAATACTATCTTACCATTAGTTTTTCCCCCGCCAATCAGTTTTGAGTTGTTGTTCGACGTCAGACACCCTTTATTGCTGTTCGCTGTCAATATTCCATTGGCCAACGGATTTGGCTTATCTATCAAGTAATCCCCAAGTACAACCGGTTGACGCCTTTTCTCATAAGTAGGGGCATTGTATTACTTGTCAACTTGTCTAGTCCTAGGATGATTTGATGTCTTCTGCGCATATTCACTCCTGCTGCCATCATAATTCTGTGAGAGGCTGTTGAACCTATTGTACGAGCTAGTCATAGGTCGGAGACTGTTTGTGGCCTGTCTCCTATTACTAGTATTTTTCCTGACAAGCATCCATGGACCAAAACTGCCATCCTCTGGGTCTTGACCGCTGGTCCTCATCGTTTTTCCATGTTCCCCAACTATGCCAGAAATATTACCGTTACTGATATCTTTCGTTCCCAACGTATCTGTTTGCGTCGTACTGCAAGATGGTGGTATGCCGTGTTGTTCCGGTGGGATACCGGTGTGTTTGGCGGTCTAATTTGCAGGGCAATTTTCGGTTTTATGTCCAATCCTCCCACACATGAAGCAAATGTATGGTAAGAATTCATACTCTACACGATACTTCCTTCCATCCAACTTATAGCATGGGATCAGTGGCTTGGATATATCCACTTCCACACAAACCCTAGCATATTTGCCCCTAGATGAGGATATTGAGTTGAAATCAGTTTTAATCGGTTTCCCCAGCTTGCTACTTATATGGAAGAGGATTTTTTCATCAAACCATTCTATAGGAAGTCGTGGCAGCCTTGCCCATAACGCAGTGGTAACTCCACAGGTGTCAGCCGGGTTAAAATTAGGTGTCCAGTTCCTGACGATTAGGTAATGGCCGTTAATGATCCATGGCCCCCCTGTGAGGACATTATAATAGTCATCCTTCATTGTGAACTTGAAGAGATAGTGGCCCTCTTCCAGATCAATGATTTCATAGTCTCCCTGCAGATTCCAGATTGTGGGGACACGATTAACCAGCATTTTGAAGCCTATATTCCTTCCAAGCAAGCTCACAATGACGCTCTCTTTCCATTTACTTCTGAGTTTCTCCACATGCTTTTGTGGGATACTGACCACAGGGCACAACGGGTCGCTTTCTTCATCCGGGTTGTGGTTGAGGTCAAGTTCCCCTCTCTCGTTTACCTCCATCTCATCGTCAGACCAAGCACCCGTAGCCTGCTCAAAGTATATGTCCGTGTTGTTGCTTTTCTTGCTCTCAACTGCATCCTTATAGGAGAATGCTGCGTTCGTTTTCTTCTTCTCAGCCTGGTTGTTCCCACCCATGCTCATGTTAATGGGGCTGCCCGGCTCTTTAGTAATGAGAGGAGGTGGCTCCTCATCACAGTCCATCATAGTATCTAGGTGGTACTCCGCAGACATCGCTTCCAAATGGGTTTCTTTCTGCTTTTTCTTGCTATGGACACGGATGTCTTCCTCGTCCTCCTTAGAAAGCTCGGCTTCGGAGGATGGAGGACGGCCATTAGTGATCTTCGTTGACGCCATAGCTTAACAACTCAAGATATAATCCAGTCTAGTATACAGACAGAATTTAGCTAGAGAGACCCAAACAATATTCTTTTGACTTAATATCTTTAAGGCACTAAAATGTAAATTCCCATATTATTGTCAGTGCTAATATCACTTTAATTGTTGACCTGCTACTATTGTGACTTGATCCCCCCTTTACTGTTGGTGTGTTGGGTTGTAATTGTACCTTAGCTGTTGCCCTATTGTGTGATATGCTTTTCATTTATATATATTGTATGTACTATATATATGATGGCGTGTATGTATGTAATCTATGTTTATATATTATATAGACTGTCCTTTATTATTGTTATTAGATGTTGGCCCTTTTTTGTGTCCGATTGGACCAGTGGTTGCTTCTGAACCTGATCTGACTGTGGACTGTCATGTTTTTTCTTTTACCGAAAACATTTTTTTAGAACAACGTCGTGTTGTTTTCATCGCCCACGGTATTTTACCAAACGAAAATAGTTTTATAGTAAAACGACACCGTGACACATTTAGTTACAACGATAATATTTTTTTTAGCGTTTTGATTCCTCTACTGTTTTTAACAGCTTGCCCTATGATATTTTCTAAAACGTCGTTGTGTAGCTTACCTTCAGTGGTAAAATTTCATTGTGGTTCACAGCTGGCCTTAAATCTTTTTAAAATGACTGTGTTTTATAAAAATATTTGTTTCTTGTTCAGTTCGGTTGTAACAGCTGGTACTACACGTGTCACATTTTTATCACAATATTTTGTGTTTCTTTGTGAGCCCTTAGATCTGTATTTATCAACATATGTGTGTATTCTGTGTTAATCCATGTGATTCTGATTTACACCAATCAGCACACACTTGTGCACTTTATAAATTGAACCCTTTGGATTTCATTTTTGCAGAGCTGAGAAAATAGTTTTTGTAGTTAAACTCTGTCAAAATTTTTAGAGAGAGAGAGATTAAAACAAAATTATTTTTGTGTCATCTTCAAGTGTTGATTTCTGTCAAAACGAAAATCAAGATTGGACATCTCTCTTTCTAAATATGCACTTACGATTTTATAAGAGTATAATTTTTATAAGTCAGTTCTCTCATCTTTGTGTGTATTAATTTAGATCAGTCTTAAGATCTAATGTTTGAACACAACACACACTATTCACGAAGTTAATTTTTGTGTGAATATTCTGTTTGTATCTTGTTTGGGAGATCTTGAATGTTTTTAAACATTTTGTTTTAAAACAGATTTTTCAAAAAATATTTGGTAATATTAAGATTTGTATTGTTTGTGGTTTAGCAAGTTAAACCTAAGATTTTTTAGATCTGATTTGTGAATATTTAAAATCTGGACTGAAAATTATTTTCTTGAGTGCTTAAGACGGCTGGGATTTAATCTAAAATATTTGTGAAAATAGTCTTGATAAGATTTTAGATTAAAATATGATTTAATCTAATGTTTGTTTTCTGAAAAATAGATTGTGAATATTTGATTGTCTGATTTTATTAAATATATTTGAAGTCATTATTCTGTGATTATGATTACTTGATTGTGTAAGTAATTTTCAGGATCTATTTTCATCTCATATCACTCACATATTCACTCACGTTGTATTCACGTAGACACATTTATGAATGTGAATATTTGAACAAGTCTAGTGTTCAAGGTTTAAAAGAAAGAAAATAAAGTTTTTAAAAACTGTATTGACAGTCAAGAAGACTTGATTTGAGTGACATAAGACTTGCAAAGATATATAGGAGATATAATCTGTTGCATAGCATTTGGTGTGTATCATTTAAGTGTGTGTGTGTGTGTGTGTGTGTCATATAGGATAGTACACCACACACTATCACTTCACTAAATAATACAATAGGCACTGAGCTAATCTTGAGCTAGAAGAGCAAAAGGGAGAAGAACTGTAGAACGCAATAACAAGCGAGGACAGACTTAAAGATAGAGCAGAATAAGCAACCAGGGAGGAATTTTGGTCGTGTGGGGTAATGGCTACATCTATCTTGTTTAGTTGTCAAGTTTATTGATGGTAACTCGTTCATGTTGATTTTATTGTTTTAGTGGAAATAGATTAGATAACTTCTAGAGGAGTTCGTCGTTTTTCCCGGGGAAGGGTTTTTGAGATGTAAAATAAATACCTTGTGCTTTACTTTACAAATTTGCTATATCTAGACTCATACGAAAAAATAGTTAAATACTAGAAACGCACCTAATTAATTGAATCATATATTATTTGTTTTGATACCTAGTTAACTCAAGATAATAAATAGGACTATTAATTGACTTGGCAGACAAAAATCTATTTTAGCTAAGTTAGCAATTCAAGAAAAGTTTGAATTGGTCCCCTCTTGAATAACATAGATAACTCGTAGATAATTGAAGTTTATTTCGGCAAATAGTTTACTTCCGCACATAAAGTCTTTTGCGCATCATCTAGGTGGCTTAACAAGTGGTATTAAAGCTAGACTTTAAAAAGATAATTTTCCAAAACTTTTGTCAAACTCGTTTTACCTTGTTTGCAATGGATGATTCAAGTTAATTACTTAGGCTTGGAAATTTTAGTAGACCTCCTATTTTTTATGGCTCAAATTTTTCATACTGGAAAATCAGAATGGTTGCGTTTATTCAAGGCACTTTAGGAGATGATGTTTGGCATTTAATTGAAAATGGTTATAAACACCCCACTACTCCTATAGCAGAAGGTAGTACTATTTTTATAAAGCTTAAAACTAATTAATTAAGTTTTGATAAAAAAAAAGATATGCAATTTGAATAATAAGGGAAAAAATGCGATTTTCATGAGTGTGAGTGAAAGTGAATTGAAACATATATGTCATTGCACTACTAGTAAAGACGCTTGGGATAATTTAGTTATTGCACACGAGGGTGACGATAGAGTAAAGCAATGTAAAACACAAATGTTGGTTCAACAATACAATATACTAGTTATGAACGATAATAAACCATATGATGATTTTTATATGCGTTTGACTGATATCATTACCCAATTGCATGTGAATGGTATTGAATATGCTGATAAAGATGTGTGTGCTAAAATTCTGAGATCTCTTGCACCTAGGTTTGACCATAAACGTTATATTATTGAAGAAATGAATGATCCTTCTCTAACACCTGAATTGTTAAGCTCTAAATTGAGAACTATGGAACTTGAATCATCCTTTAGGAAGACTCTCACATCTTATGCTAATAATGAGTCGACTAACACTTCTAGAGTTTCTTTTAAAACTTCCTATCCTAATAAATATAAGCAAAAGGTAGCTAAAATACAATCTTCATCTGATGATGATTTTGATGTGGAATCGGATGATCTTGATAAGATTAATAATCAACTTGCTATTATGTCCTCTCAATTTAAGAAACTTGTAAAGAAAATAAATGCTATTGCTAAGAGACATACGCAAGTGAATAATCAATCTAGTCGGTTCGCTAGGCACAATAATAGAACATCAAAGGGAATTTTAGATTATGATAGTAGAAGTAGTAAGGTTGATAAATCTGAATTGGCTTATCACAATTGTGGAAAACTTGGTCACTTTATTGCTGAGTGTTGGTCAAAGACACAGTCCAAGCATTCTAAACAACACAAGGCACACATAACTAAAACTTGGGATGACTCTTCTCATTATGAATCAGAAGAAAACCAAGGAAATTCTGAACCAAATTGCCTTGCATTTTTAGGAGAAGTTTATGATTGTTGTGGAGATGTGTACTTGTAGTAATGACTGATTTTAAATATGATTCTGATTCTGATTCTGATGAAGTGCTTGATTTAATTGATGCTGCTAAATCTTTATTAGCTAGTCAACCTTCTATGCTTGAAATAACTGCTCCGTTTGATGCTAAACGTGCCTTATGTGATACTAAATCTGATGATATCAACAATTCACACCCGAACACTAATGAGCATGAATATTTTGTTGGCTATGATGATTACTCGGAGTTGTATGTCAGGACTTTGCAAAATAGGCAAGAATTATCGAATTTGGTTAAAATGCTTAGTGAGACTTTAGAGAATCAATATAAGATTGTTCAACGAAATTCCATTGATATGAAGAATGTCAAAATTGATTTTGAATAACAATCACTTGATTTAAAATTTCAAATTATGACTTTAAATGCAAATTTATCTTCTTTTGAAGCACTTTTGGAAGTTGAAAAATCCAAACAAGTTTGTGAAACAACTTTCAAAATGTGTCGTAGTCGTGATATAAAATGTTTTGACCTTGACAAATTGCTTGCTGAACAACGATATAAGGGTGATACTAAAGGATTTGGATATGAGGGTCCTCTTGAAAAAGTTGATCCAAGTAGACCAATCTTATTTGTAAAAGCCCAAGAAGAAATGGCTCTCCCGTTGGAAAGTAAGTTGTCTGAAAAGGATAAAGGAAAATAAGTTTTAATTGAAAGTGATTAAAGTGACATTGAATATTTCATCAAAAACTTTGTAGGACCGTCTACATCAAAATATTGTCCTTCAACCAAGATACTCTATAGACCTCCTAAATGATTTATTCGTAATGAATCTGTTAAGCATGTAGAGGAAAAACACTACAAATCAGACCTACCTACTTCTAGTAAATTCTATACTAGGTGTGATGTTTTTGGTCACCAAAACTAGGAATGCCTTGGTAATCGCAAGAAAGGTACTCATTTTAAAATTCATAACCGAAATGTGAAGCGATTTGTAGGCAGCGCATTAATAATAATTGGAATCATTTCTTCAACAAGTCTAGGCCTCATGTTAACAATAAAACATTTTCTAAATATTAATTTTATCCTAAATTACAAAAGGCACAAAAACCTTTGAAAACTTTGCCTATTTGGATTAGGAATTGTGACTTGAGACCTCAAATGGATGTTTTAAAGTCAAAGAAATGCCCAACTAATGTATGTGATGCTTGCGAGAGTGATAAAATCATTAAGTCTCCTCACAAGAAGGTTAAGGACTTAAACACCACCAAACCCTTAGATTTTGTCAATGATGGGGGAGGTAATTTTAATCAAAATGAAGTTACTAAGTATTGTGATGCTAATGGATATTCGTACCAATTTAATGCTAAAAAAATACTAAACAATCAGGGTTGTTCCTTCTATTTCTTGTGATTTTTAGCTTGCTGATATGATTTATATGCCTCAAGATAACTCTTGTTTTGAAATAACTTTAACATTTGTAGGAGAGATTGTACTTGAATTTTTGCTTGTGTTTATTCTTCACTTTGATTACTAAATCTTTGAGGTTTTAGGTTAAAGGTATCTACTAATAATCGGTATCTCTTAAAGCCATGTTTAATGTAGGAGACGCTTATTTTGCCGATTATAAACACTTACTTTCTTCTTTCTTCTTACCATTGTCTAATTTAGTCAAAATGGGGGAGAGTTGAGTACATATTCTTGCCTTGTGTTGTTGATATTCTTCATACATATCATGTCTTATAATTCCTACACATTTAATTATGTCAAATTAATATTTTGGTAGAGAAAATGCTACAAACTTGATTTCTCGGTAGAAAGTGTATTTATGTTTTGCAAGTATTATCGTTGGTCGTCTTGAGTTGTGTCTTTTGTTTTCTAGGATGGGTGGGTAGTTATATACTCTTTTGTATAGGATATATTAGGAATTATTTTTCCTTAGTATATCTTTTGATGTACTCAAGGGTTTTGTCAAAATTAGTCCAATGAGGGAGTTTGAAGGTCCCTATATAGAGCACACCTAGGGTTTGCTTTCTGTGCTTTAGCTATATAGGACTTCATCTAGTTTGACGTGAATTTTGACAAAATATTTTTGTAATCTAGGATTGTGTGTCCCCCTATCGACGCCAAGCTCTCCTTGTTCATCTACATCAAATGAGCACTCGATTCAGTCCGTCCTCTAAAAAAAGGTAATTTTCATATTCTATGGCTCATAGGACTTATCATGTCACGTAGGACACGATACCACGTTGCATTTGCATTTTCGTTTATCATATCTTATGACAAGTGTTTTGTTTCGTCATAATAATTTTTTTTAATTTAAAAATTTAATTGCAGTCTTTATATGAAAAATATTTTTTTTAGAAAATAAATTTGACACTAAATATTTTTATATTATAAAATCTGCAAAATTATTTTTTTGATGTTAAAAAAATATTTTTAAATGGTGCATGTGCGTGTCATTGTTATATATATGCGTGATATATATATATATATATATATTAGTTTCTATATATGCCTGAGTAATTTTTATATATATAGTTGTTAGAGCATCCGTAGTGGTGTATATGAGCGAAAGGTAAGTTTAACAGCGTTTGAGGTGCGTGCTTGAGTTTTACCTATCGCCCAAATGGGCAGCAAATAGTGGTGGAGTTCTTACGAACTTCTATAGTTCATAAGAACTTCTTACGCACAAATGAAGTCCGTAGGAAGCTCTTACGAACTATAGAAGTTCGTAAGAACTTAATGGTCAAATTCAAACGGTAACATTCAGCCGTTTATATATTCAACAGACTTCTTCCTTCTTCTTCATTCTTCTCCATTCTTCACAAACTGTTTATTTATTCACGCTTCTCCTTCCTTCTTTCATTTATCTTCTGCATCCTCTCCATTTTCATCTTCCTCCATTTTCTTTTCTTCATTTACTCAATATTTATATGTACCAATCTCGTATAATTCAGTCCAAATATTTTATATATTTTTCATAAATTTATTCATATACTCTCAAAAATCATTCCATTTATTCCCAAATATAATTTCAAATCAGTCCCAATCTAGATATAGAAAATCCTTCAAATCAGATCTTGTCAACACGATGGAATTAGGTAGAAAATGGAAGAAATATATTAATATCGAGAAATCGAAAAATCACGGGTCGACTTCAATGACAATTCTCGATTCTTCCGCGCCGAATCAATCGTCCAATCCACAATTGACAACTATACCCGTATTTATGACGGAGTATCACACGCGTCGGACGGTGAAACTCCGATAATAAACAGAAACAAATTCGAATTTCGGGGGAATTGGGCGGGGCCAATGAAATTGTACAAATTGATTCAAGAGAGAAAGCCTGATATCAAAACAATTATCGACAGTGTCGGTTTTATGTCGAATTTCTTTTCTATGGTGATGCCCAATTCCGATCAATGTATTGTGACGGCGATGATCGAACGTTGGTGGGACACGACGCATACCTTCCAACTACCGTATGTCTAGCTTGCGTTCACTCCGCTGGACTTCACAATGCTTTTCGATAATAATTTATGGCTTATTTCGTTCTACTTATATTCATAATTATTTAAAAATGTGAAAAACATATGTTGTAGTTAAATTCATAATTAAATGTTTGAAATATATTTTTAGGTAATTATATTCATAATTATTTCAATATACGACAAAAAAATTATGAAAATGTACCCGCATTCCGATTGTGTCAATATATGAAAATAATTATTCATATTCACTTAATGTTTCAATATGTGAAAATAAATAGTTGTACTTAAATTCATAAATGGTTGTTTGAAATATATATTATGATTTTCATATTCATAGTTATTTAAATATATGACAAGATTTTAACCTTCGTGTACCGGCATCATAATCGTTTCAAAATGTGAAAATAATATGTTGTACTTAAATTCATAATTAAATGTTTGAAATATATTTTTAGGTAATTATATTCATAATTATTTCAATATACGACAAAAAAATTATGAAAATGTACCCGCATTCCGATTGTGTCAATATATGAAAATAATTATTCATATTCCCCTAATGTTTCAATATGTGAAAATAAATAGTTGTACTTAAATTCATAAATGATTGTTTGAAATATATATTATGGTTTTCATATTCATAGTTATTTAAATACATGACAAAATTTTAACCTTCGTGTACCGGCATCATAATCGTTTCAAAATGTGAAAATAATATGTTGTACTTAAATTCATAATTAAATGTTTGAAATATATTTTTAGGTAATACTGTTCATAATTATTTCAATATACGACAACAAAATTATGAAAATGTACCCGCATTCCGATTGTGTCAATATAAGAAAATAATTATTTACTTAATGTTTCAATATGTGAAAATAAATAGTTGTACTTAAATTCATAAATGATTGTTTGAAATATATATTATGGTTTTCATATTCATGGTTATTTAAATATATGACAAAATTTTAAATATATGTACCGGCATCATAATCGTTTCAAAATGTGAAAATAAGATGTTGTACTTAAATTCATAATTAAATGTTTGAAATATATTTTTAGGTAATTATATTCATAATTATTTCAATATACGACAAAAAAATTATGATAATGTACCTGCATTCCGATTGTGTCAATATATGAGAATAATTATTCATATTCACTTAATGTTTCAATATGTGAAAATAAATAGTTGTACTTAAATTCATAATTGATTGTTTGAAATATATATTATGATTTTCATATTCATAGTTATTTAAATATATGACAAAATTTTAACCTTCGTGCAGGCATTCCAATTGGACAAGGACGACGGATTGAAAATCTACGAATTGAACAATTTACAAATTTTGTTAATACCATAAATGAATTTTTCCCAGAAATTCATATACAGAGATTTACTGGTGCGAGAATTCCAGTTTCTGACCTAAAAAAATACATAGAAAATTTTGTCAAGGTTGAACCGTTACCAGATTATATGTCCCCAATCATAGCTCGGGCATTTTGGTTTTATGTATTGGGGAGTGTATTTTTTCCAAATGCTCACTCCACTGTCGACCTCGATTATTTACATTATCTTGAGGATATTCCTACCATAGGCACATACGACTGAGGTTCGGCTATTTATGCCCGTATTTTATGGTCTTTGGACTAAGCCAGTTGACGATCGTTGACTAGCGTTGAATGCATGTGGCAAATACTTGAGGTATATTACCGTTTCATCTTATTTATTAAAATGTATGTTTCATTACAATATACGTCAACTTATTCTAATGAATTAAATTTATTGAAATTTTTTGCAGTATTTACATCACGAGTACATGGCCACGGCGTGTCCTATTCTCGTAGATCCGTCTATCGATGCGTGGCCCCGCTTTTTTTGTTGGTCGAGGGGGAATATAAAGAAAGTAAAGGGAGCACAACGATTTAACATCTCAACCAGTCAACATCAGCTTGAGATGCGGTCACCCGAGTCCATTATATGGCAGCCATATGAGACTTCTGCCTACCGTGACTCTGATGTCATCTTATATGCTCGAGAGATATCGGGGTTAAGGATGATTTTTTGGGATACCCTATTTAAGGGTTTTTGGTACTTGGGTGATCGGGCCATCCGACAATTGACTGGGAGGATATGTATCGCAGACAACCCACCATCAAGTTTGTGTTGTGCCTCAGAACATGATTTCCAAGAAGCTGCCGCCCAAAATTGGCCTATCGCAAATCAATATGTAAGAGATGTGTCACAAGAAGAGTATAATGCATATTGGAAGGCAGTAGCAATCGGGCCAATACTACCGCCGATTGCCAGATATGTTAATGTAGATTTGATTGGAGTTGGTTCAGTGGCACCTTGGATGTTGCGAATCCCGCAAGCACCAGCACCGACAAATGATCCGCATGTGTATGAGACACAGTTCTCTGTGGGTAGTTCTACCCACATCCAACCACCGAGGCAGAATTGGACGATTGACGTAGGCCTACCGGAGGGGGCTTCATATACTATAGATGTGCCGAGACCTGAGTTTTCAACCAACGCACCTCCAGCTCAATATTTGATGCAGTTAGAATGGCATCAGTCCTACGTCGAGGCAACAGATAACATTCAAGGTCTACGCCATTTAATATTACACCAGACACGTTAGCGAGAGGATCAACTCAAAGCACGTGATGATCGCATTGATGAGTTGGAGCCTAAACTAGCACGTTTTACTATGCCTAGTTGAGGGTTTAAGGAGGGTGGTACTATTTCTAGTCGTCCGAGCGTTTACAGACCACACCTAGCCCCACCCTTTAACCCGGTCCCGACATATGAGGCCCAACAAGGTTGGGGTAATTTATTTGGGTCTGACCCTTACACGGGTTCACATGCAGATTTAGGTGCTGATTTTGAGTTTGACCCGGGGCGCCAGTGATGTATTATGTACAATTGAAAAATGTTAAGAATAAATTTTCTTATTTTTGTATCAATGTAATTGTGATGATAAATGTTATGATGTATAATGTCTCATATTTATGAAAAATGTTATGATATAATGTCTCATATTTAGTTTCATTTATTACACATAGAATTATTGCGATTGCTCTGAAAAATGTTATGATATGATGACAAACAATTATTGCGATTGCTCTGATATGATATAATGACAAACAATCATTGCGATTGCTCTGATATCATTTTTTATTATTGACTTAAGTAGTAAAAACAATAATACACAATCAAAATGATTATTAGGAGTATGTGTTCAAATTCTTAGGTCAAACCTAGTAGAAGTACAACAATATGGTTTCCCACTGTGCACTAAACATTTAGGTAAGTAAGATCGTTGCGTATCTGAATCAACATATTCTTCGTTGTAGTTTGATATATTTGGTTCGTACTCTTCCCCATCATTTTCATATATGCATTTCGAAAAGTAATCATAACCGGAATTCGTGTAGTCTGAAATATCGTTATCTGATGCCAACGTAGAGTCGTTATATATGTTAATTAATTGTTCTTGAATGTGACGACCTGATAGCATCGCGCGTTGTTCTTTGTGATAATGTTGTACGCGCCTCTCCATCTGCCATATCTCTTCCTCCAATAAATCAAGACAAAACATATCCGCTTCTTCGGGATACGATATTGGCCAAAGTGCGGCAGCCCGATTTTTTGGCACGGATATGTGATGGTAATGGCAAAGCACCACCAGGTCACACCTTTCATCATATTTATCTGGCCATGTGAGGTGTTCCCGAGGATACACAACTCCTTCTTCAGGTTCCGAATTGGGAGAGATTATGAATATATGACCAAAGTCATTGAGAAAATGTTGAGAAGTATCAAATGGATATGTTTGGAAAATTATTTTTTTCCCATACCAATCGTTACCAACAATATCTGTGTAAGAGCCATTGTAAATGGGTGAATAGTAGGGAGATGAATCCATTTTTGAAATATAAGACAATGGTAAATAAATAATTGTTGCAATCCTTCTAATTATTTATAGGTAATTTTAATCCTTTAAAGATATAATTTTAATTTACAATGATATAAAGGCACACAAACCAATGTAAAAGTAAAACTATATAAAGGCACACATACCAAGGCACACATAAAGCTATCAAATTATCACTTAGTAATTTTATAATTTTATAAATTATAAAAAGGCACATATAAAGGCACAATAATAACATGCAGACGATTGAAGTTACCACATGGTAACTTTCTAAATTAACTATACAACATATTGATTGCCTGAAGAACCTAAACCCAAAATGAGTCATACTATCCAATAGCACTGATAATATCAGTAGCACACTTACCAATATCGTACAGTATAATTTTTACGAAAGGACACAAATATTATTGACGCTGAATGAGCGCACTGATCTACATAATTTTGTATTGCACACTTACCAATAGGACACATAAATTAATATTTTACCTATATTATCTGTAGCACAGTTACATGTAGCACACTTACCTATATAAGATTTTACCTATAATTATAAATACCTGTGTACCGTAAAACTATACAGGTAGAGTATAATATTTCATCTACATCAAAATTAATTTATTTATTGGTAATTTTAAACCTTCGAAGATATAATTTTATTTTACAATGATAAAAAATATTTATAATAATTCTTAAGGTACACATACCAATGGAAAAGATAAAAAATATAAAGGCACACATATCAAGGCACACATAATGTTAAAAAATTATCACGTAGTAATTTTATAATTTTATAAATTGTAAAAAGGCACATATGAAGGCACAATAATAACATGCAGATGATTGAAGTTACCACATAGTAACTTTTTAAATTAACTATACAACATATTGATTGCCTGAAGAACCTGAACCCAAAATGAATCACACTTACAAATAGCACTGATAATATTAGTAGCACACTTACCAATATCATACAGGTAGAGTATAATTTACTCGTCTACATCTAAACTTATAAATACTTGTGTATCGTAAAACTATACAGGTAGAGTATAATTTTTCGTCTACACCTAAATTAATTTGTAACCATATTATATCATGGACTCCTCTAGTTCTAGCGATGAGGGACGGAATATTTTGCTCCAATATGCACAATTTAATGAAGGTGGATCATCCGATGATTCAGACGAGGAAATGATTATTATGATGCAGATTACCCGGTGGTGTGCTGAAAAAAATATAATTCGCGATGGGAAAGAACTCAAAACGAGACGTCGAGTGAATCGTAGGAGAGAAAGGGGACATGCAACACTATGGGAAGATTACTTTGGGGAAGATAAGGTATACAATGAGTATTTGTTCCAAAGGAGATTCAGGATGTGGTATAGTGTTTTCAATCGCATACTTGAATCTGTTTGCCTTTATGATAACTACTTTGTTCAGAAGAATGATGCTTGCGATCGTCAAGGTTTAAGCTCTCATCAGAAAGTGTTGGGGGAAATTCGACTGTTAGCTAATGGGGGTTCCCATGACGTGTGGTCTGAGCAGTACACTATGAGTGAAACCACTCTATTAGAAACTGTTATTAGATTTACAGAGGCAATTGTACGAATTTTTGGTACCCAATACGGCAGAAATCTGACACAAGGCGACGTTACAAGGTTACTCGAACAAAATGCAAATAGAGCTTTCCCAGGAATGCTAGGGAGCATAGATTGCATGCATTGGCGTTGGAAAAATTGTCCAACAGCATGGTACGCTCAATATAGTGGTCGTAAAGAGTCACCAACTATAATCCTTGAAGCGGTTGCCTCCTACGATCTTTGGATTTGGAAAACATTCTTTGGGGTGCCTGGTTCTTGCAATGATTTGAATGTCTTGTACCGATCTAATGTCTTTCAAGAATTTCACAATGGGACTGCAGCTCCCATTAATTACAATGTTAAAGAAAATGCTTACGACATGGGCTACTACCTTGGATATGGCATTTACCCTCCGTACGCTTCAATAGTAAAAACATTTAGAAACCAAAATGGTATTACACAAAAACATAAATTATTTTGCAAGTACCAAGAAGCGTGCAGAAAAGATGTTGAACGTGCGTTCGGTGTATTACAAGCTCGATTCGCTTTTGTTCGGGAACCTTGTAAATTATGGAATAGGGCGTCACTATCAACCATTATGAAATCGTGCATTATAATGCATAATATGATTATTGACGATGAACGTAGAGATTGTCCATGGCAAAATGAGTACGAACAAAATGATGAAACACCTGTAATTATGAGGGGCCAAACTAATTTCTACGACTACCTCATACGGGATGCTAAGATAAGATACATAACTGAACATCAACAGTTACGGAATGATTTGGTAGAGCACATTTGGAACACCCACGGTGATGAAATGGTCGGTTGATGAATTTATTGTATTTTTTATTTTAACCGTGGTTAAATGTTATGTTTGTTCCATTTTCAATTTGTATTTGTAGGATTGTCGTAGTGATCATATACATGTTATTCTATATAAAATAATGGTTTAACCCACAATATTATATAAGCGGAAAATTATTAAACAATACTCACATTTCATCTATTTAAGGGTGGCATTTCATTTATTAAGATGGATAGTGAATCACTCTCCATATACCGAAAAAAAATGAAATACAATTATGAGGGTTCAATACATCATTTAAAAATACTACTAATCATTAATTGACCCGCTTGGACTAGACGACCCGGCAGAGTTCGATTGCAACTCATATATCGCAGCTTCGGTCGCAACAACCATCATTGTTAGGTCATTGAACCTTTTAAAATGAAACTTCTTTTGTATTTCATTCATATGGGTCGTATCCATCTCCATGATGTACGATTGCTCTCGACCTAGGCACACGAGTTGATCCTGCTTTTTGGTGAGTTAATCAGCTCGCTTCATCTAAATGAACGCATCCATTTGAGAGTCAAATTTAAGGGCACGATTATTCTTCCACTCTTGCTTGCTTTTAAACATTGCATTGAAGTCTTCGCAATGTTTGAGTACTACCGTGTTGCAATCCAAGCTGTCAGAATGCGCTCGTTGACGTGCACGTTGTTTCTCACCCTTCCTGCCTGGGGGTCTATCCAGTACGTCTCGTACCCCCGGAGTATTATCTTCACGTACAGGTGTAGGGATGTCGTTATTCCCCGCTGTATTTTCCAAGTCAAATTTTGGTAAATCTTTTAAAATTTGATAGCAGTTATCGAACGTAAAATGTTTGTTGGTTTCGGCGCGGTACGCGTCGCGTGCATTAGTTACCGCTTGGAATTCGTTCGTCCCGCTTCCCATATTATTCATTTGGTGAGAAAGCTTTTCAATATATAGCATTATTTGATCCGATATATGATTATAACGTGTTGATAGCATGGATCTCGTACGAGTAATTGTAATTCCATGCGAGACGTTATACTCATCTTTCACAGTGTCCCAAAATGTGCCCGATGATATTGAGTTTCCTTCAATACTTCGAGCTGTATATTTTGCATAAATGGTACATAATATTTCATCCTCAAAAGGAGTAATATTAGGTTGTCGAGATGTACCAGACATAATTGGTTGAGAAGAAGACATATTTTTTTTTATAGAAATATAATATATTTAGAATGAAAATAAGAAAATGGAAGAGAAATTGGAAGACTCTAAAAATTTATAAGGGGTACGATAAGAAATTGGAAGAACCTTGGTCCTATTTATAAAGAATTCTCTCAAACGATGTTAGATTTTACTGGTGGTAAAAAGGGTTTCCTGCGAACTTCTTTTCTCCGTAGGAATTCTTACGAACTTCTGAAGTTCGTAGGAACTTCCTACGAACTTCTTTTGTTCGTAAGAACTTCTTACGGACAAAAGAAGTTCGTAGGAAGTTCCTACGAGAATCAAAAGTTCGTAAGAAGTTTTTACTGAATCAGTAGCCAAGTGGTAAATTTACAAATCCCTTACCATTCCTCTCTCCAGTTTTGGCAATTGCCTATCCCCATTGCACGTCTACAAATTTGTAATTTTACCATTTTTTTGTCCAAACCCTCCACCATTGTGGATTCTCTTATAGTCTTAGCATGATTTGTTAACAATTGTCTATTTTCTTATTGGCAAGTTCCTCACATGATGTGAGGTCATATCCTAATTAGCATTTGGACCTTATTTCTTTAAAGATGGACACAGTTTTGTCCTTTGGGTAGCCTTAGCTATTAACTAAACATGTCATAGGCTTTGCCTTTAGTTGCCAAACCAATTTGATCATTGGAGTTCTTTTAAGCCACTGTTGATTATTCCCTTTGACCGCATATATGTGTATGTATGCTATATATACATATGTTGTATTATGTATGTCCATATGCGTACATGATTATATATATAGTATATTATTTTAATATATATGTATATGTTATCTATCACTTTAATTGTTGACCTGCTACTATTGCGACTTGATCCCCCTTTACTGTTGGCATGCTGTGTTGTAATTGTACCTTAGCTGTTGCCCTATTGCATGCTATGCTTGTCATTTATATATATTATATGTACTATATATATGATGGCGTGTATGTATGTAAGGTGCGTTTATATATTATATAGCCTGTCCCTTGTTATTGTTATTAGCTGTTGACATTTTTTTTGTGTCCGATTAGGCCTGTCAATCGGGCTCTATGAGCCGAGCCTATGGTTGATCAAGCTCGGCCCGATTTTGATTTACTTGCCTCAGGCTCAATCTCGGCCCAAACGAGCTTGACAGTGCTTGGCTCAAGCTTGACTCACAGAGTATATCGGGCTTCGGGCCTGATTTGAGCCGCCCCGAATTGAATATTCCAATACATATTTATTTATTTTAGTAATAAATATTCATATTTCAACAATAAAAAAACACATTTTAGCAATAAAAAAACAGATTCCAGTACTAAAAAAAAGAGAATTCAGCACTAACATTGACATTTCAGCATTAGTAAAACACGTTTCAGCACTAAAAAAACAAATTTCAACACTAATATTGACATTTCAGCGTTAAAAAATCACATTTCAGCAATAAAATAACAGATTTTTGCACTAATATTGACAAGTCCTGTAAGATTAAGTAAAGTAAATTAATAAATTGGTCATCTCATTTTTATTTCTTTAATATCAAGTCCGGTAGTTTATTTCCAATAGTTTATTTACACAAGGATAAAATTATAAAAATTATTTTGTTTTAAAATATTTTTTACATATAATAGAAAATAAAATAATTTGTATATATATATAAATATATATTTAAATATATTATTTCGGGCCGAGCCTAGTTCAGGCTTTGAAAGTGCTTCGCTCCCGCTCGACTCAAATTGAATTCGGTCTTAATATCTTGGATCAAACTCGGCTCTGCTCAAACTCAATAAAAGCTCGACCCAAATTTAGCGAGTCGAGCAAGTGGGCTTCGGGCCTGCTCGGCTCAATTGACCGGCCTATGTCCGATTGGATCTATCCTTACTCCCTCAGCTTTTATTAAAGTTGTTGCCTCTGAAGATGATCTGACTGTGGAGTATCACGTTTTTTCTTTTACCGAAAACAGTTTTTAAAATAATGTCGTGTTGTTTTCACCGCCCACGTTATTTTACCAAATGAAAATAGTTTTCTGTAAAACGACACCATGACACATTTAGTTACAACAGTAATATTTTTTGTAGCGTTTTGATTACACTACTGTTTTTAACAGCTATCCCTATGATATTTTCTAAAACGTCGTCGTGAAGGTTACCTTCAATAGTAACATTTCATTGTGGTTCACAGCTGGTCTTAAATCTTTTTAAAACGGCTGTGTTTTATAAAACTATATGTTTCTTATTCACTTAGGTTGTAACAACTGGTACTACACGTGTCACATTTTTATCACAACATTTTATGTTGCTTTGTGAGCCCTTAGATCTATATTTATCAATGGATGTGTGTATTCTGTCTTAATCCATGTGATTCTGATTTACACCAATCAGCACACACTTGTGCACTCTATAAATTGAACCCTTTGGATTTCATTTTTGTAGAGCTGAGAAAATAGTTTTTGTAGTTAAACTCTGTCAAAATTTTTAGAGAGAAAGAGGGATTAAACCAGAATTATTTGTGTGTCATCTTCAAGTGTTGATTTCTAGTAAAACGAAAATGAAGATTGGACATCTCTCATTCTAAATTTGCACTTACGATTTTTTCAAGAGTATATAATTTTTGTAAGTGAGTTCTCTCATCTTTGTGTGTATCATTTTAGATCAGTCTTTAGATCTAATGTTTGTACATAATACACACTACTCACGAGTTAATTTTTGTGTGAATATTTTGTTTGTATATTGTTTGGGAGATCTTGAATGTTTTTAAACATTTTGTTTTAAAACAGATTTTTTAGAAAATATTTGGTAATATTCAGATTTGTATTGTTTGTGGTTTAGAAAGTTAAACCTAAGATTTTTGAGATCCGATTTGTGAATATTTAAAATATGGACTGAATATTATTTTCTTGAGTGCTTAAGATTGTTTTGATTTAATCTGAAATATTTATGAAAATAGTCTTGATAAGATTTTAGATTAAAATCTGATTTAATCTAATATTTATTTTCTGAAAAATAGATTTTGAATATTTCATTGTGTGATTTTATTGAATATATTTGAAGTCATTATTCTTTGAATATGATTACTTGATTGTGTAAGTGATTTTCAGGATCTGTTTTCATCTCATATCACTCACATATATCCACTCACAATGTATTCACGTAGACACATTTATGAATGTGAATATTTGAACAAGTCTAGTGTTCAAGGTTTAAAAGAAAGAAAATAAAGTTTTTCAAAACTGTATTGAAAGTCAAGAAGACTTGATTTGAGTGACATAAGACTTGCGAAGATATATAGGAGATATAATCTGTTGCATAGCATTTGGTGTGTATCATTTAAGTGTGGGTGTGTGTAATATAGGATAGTACACCACACACTATCACTTCACTAGAAAATAACACAATAGGCACTGAGCTAGTCTTGAGATAGAAGAGAAAAAGGGAGAAGTTGAGAAGTGTAGAACGGAATAACAAGCGAGGACATACTTAAAGAGAGAGCATAATAAGCAACCAGGGAGGAATCTTGATCGTGTGGGTTAATCGCTACATCTATCTTCTTTAGTTGTCAAGTTTGTTGATTGTAACTCGTCCCTGTTGGTTTTATTATTTTAGTGGAAGTAGATTAGGTAACTCCTAGAGGAGTTCATCATTTTTCCCGGGGAAGGGTTTTTGCGACGTAAAATAAATACCTTGTGCTTTACTTTACAAATTTGATATATCTAGACTCATACAAAAAAGTAGGTTAAATACTAGAAACCCACCTAATTAATTGAATCATATATTATCTATTTTGATACCTAGTTAACTCAAGATAATAAATAGGACTATTAATTGACTTGGCAAACTAAAATCTGTTTTAGCTAAGTTAGCAATTCAAGAAAAGTTTGAATTGGTCCCCTCTTGAATAACATAGATAACTCACAGGTAATTGGAGTTTATTTTGGCAAATAGTTTACTTTCGCACATAAAGTCTTTTGTGCATCGCCTAGGTGGCTTAAAAAATATGCCCCTGGAGGTGGTGGTGCTTGCACATGTCCTTGCACATGTGGAGATTGTTGAAATTACGGTGGTGGAGGAGGGGTTACATGTGAATTAGGATTCATCGCTGCATTTTGTTGCCTACAGTTAAAACCATGATGGTTTTTCCATGAAGGGTTGTAAGAATTCCCATGCGGTGCACCAAAATTATCCATAAATCCTCCTATACCACTCACTTGCTCTTGAAGCATAACTTTGTAGGTGGGTATCATCGGTCATTCCTCTGTTGAATGTTCCGCCTCACAAATAGCACACACCCTCTCAATGGGATTTGGGATGGATCCAGGTGGTCCTTTTGCATATTTCTTCAGTATTTCTTGCATTCCTTTCTCAAGTACATCGAGTCAATTGTCCGTCATAGAATTTTTCTTTACGTGAAATAGGCCGAACGTCGATGGAGTGGTGGTTGTTTGACGAGTTCGATTATGAGCAATAGGGTCATATGTATCCCATGCTTGGGTAGTCTCGATGACAACATTAGGTGAAGCTCAGCATCATGGGCATTTAATTCAATAAATGGACCATCACACATAGTTTCAACAAGTTGTTTGGAATTTATGTTCAGCCCATTATGGAAGAAGGAAATGATTTGCAGTTTATCAAGTCCATGATGGGGGCACGACGTAATTAACTCATTAAAACGCTCGTAACATCGATCCAACGACTCATTTTCTAATTGTCAGAAAGTTTGAATTTGAGCCTTAATGGAGTTCATTCGATGTGTAGGAAAGAATTTCTTAAGAAATTTAGATTGCAACTCATTCCAGGATACAATCGAGTTTGGAGGTAAAGAGCATAGCCAGGTCTTAGCCTTGTCTTTTAGCAAGAATGGTAAGAGTTTGATCCGGATCACCTTTTATGTGCAAGTTTGATCACTGAGGGTCTCACACACATCCTCAAATTCCCTGATGTGGAGATATGGCTTTTCAGATTCCATCCCATGGTAGTGGGGAAGCATCTGGATCATCCCATTTTTAAAACGAAATTGCCATGTATTATACAGGAGTAAAATGCATCCCGGAGTGACAGTGCACTCGGGATATAAGATTTCTCTTAAAGGGCGATACGGAGCTTCTTCCTCATCGGCGATTGCACTACCGTGTTGTGACATGTCTCTCTCTCTTAATGACTCGGTATCCTCACTTGGTATGCTCGGAGTGTGTCTTAAGAGGGAAAACGGAGTGTTATTTGCGATTGAGTGTGACGATGTCGGAGGTGGCACCCAGAATTGTGGAGCGTTAGAAGTGTGAGGGCTATCAGGATCGTATTTAACTATCGGAGTTTCGTGAATGTGGGTTGGAGTGAGTTCAGAATTTTGCATTAATAGGCTTATGAGAGATGATGAGGAATATTTTTGTGCTTTTAAATGTTTTTATGTTTTGGGATTTTTGGAAATTTTTGGCCAAAGTTTGAGATTAACATGATCTAATCCTAAGTCTACCTAAGTTCCCCGGCAAAGGCGCCAAAAAATTGACGCGACTAAGAATGTGTCTCAGAAGTGCGTGCTCTCTAGGCTCAAGTGCAAGACTGTCGCTCAAGTAATTATCCGATAAGTCGGTTATCGATCCTGAGGGAAATGGGACGACAGTGTCGTAACGACGTTGGACAGACGAAGGAAACCTAACTTTGACTCTAAAAAAAAGGAAAAGGTGATTTGATTTTGGAAATGACTAAAACTATATGCAATTTTGAAATTATGAACGCAATTATTCTACTGTAAAATTTTGAACAACGTGATTGGAACTTTAACTATGAGTGGATAAGAATACGTCAGGTTACAATACCCCACACCCTAGTAATTCACTTCGTAGGATACTAGATTCAAAGTCAAAGATTTAAATGAATCCGACTTTTTAATGCTCCTAAGTATTGCATATATGAGGGATCGTAGCCCGAAAAGTATGTAAGCAAAGGTTGAATTAAAATTCGGTCTTTATCTCTCCTAAGTATTACACATATGACGGATCGTAGCCCGCACAGTATGTAAGCAAAGGCTGAAATAAAGTTATATCTTATAAACTACTACACAATTCATCTAATGTTTTGATTCCAACTATATTTCCACTATCGTGAATTACATCGGGTGGGGTTCATGCACCCCAACCCTTGAAAACATAGCTTGACATATGAAAACTTGAAGAAAACGCATTTGGTATGAAAGAAAACATTTTTACTACTGAATGAAGATGAAGGGAGATGAAGGTGTTATTAGAAAAGTAACTATTGCAGTAACATAAGAATTAGAATGGTATTACTTGAATTGCAAACTGAAAGCAACTAGGGTTTTTTTGTTCTTCTTCTCTAAAATTGATTACAAGGCTTCCCTAACGAATTAGAAGCCCCCCCTTAATGTATGAAGGGAGTTACAATTTATAATCTACGAAATATAAGATTTTGAACCAAGTAGGATTCTAATTTTTAGAAGTGGATAAGTTTGGATAATCGAGAACATAATCGATCCAGTTAAGGGGTTCGGTTCGGTTCTGTCTTTGACAGCCTTTATAAAGAGTTCTTCGAGGATGGGATCGGTTCTTTATTTCTCTACTTAGGTTCGGTTCCATCTTGTTAACTCTTCATAGGAAGTTTTCCACGTGTAGGATCGGTTCTTTATTTCTCTTCTTTGGTTCGGTTCCATCTTGTTAACTCTTCACAGGAAGTTTTCCAGGTGTAGGATCGATTCTTTATTTCCTCCCTTCGGTTCAGTTCGGTTTTGACAGTCTTTACAGGAACTTTCCCAGGGTGGAAAAGGTTATTTTTCTTTCCCTTGGGTTCGGTTCCATTTTGTCAGCATTTACAGAAACCTTTCCTTCTTGTGTTTCTTTGAATCTTTTGGTGCGAAACTCGAATCAAATTACTGAACACCTATGAAATAGTTGGAAAATACACGAAACTCGGCGTACTCATTAGAACTTGTCAATAGCAAAGATATGATATAAATCCACTCAAATTACACTGTGAGGAGCGATAAAAGCCTCTAAATTAAGGGCATAAATGGGAAGAATCTATGCCTAATCATTTGCCAATTCTGCTTGGCCGTTGGTTTACGGGTGATAAGTGAAGGCAACCTTATGGGTCACCCCATATTGCGACATCAAGTGGTGGAATATATCATTACAAAAATGGATGCCCTGATCGCTTATGAATGCTTTGGGTGTGCCGAAGGGAGCCAAGATGTTCTCTTTCAGGAATTTCAACACCACTTCGCAGTGCTGTTCCTTCTAGGCACGGCTTCTACCCATATAGACACATAGTCGACTGCGACTAAAATGTATTCAAAATGATTGGACTTAGGGAAACGACCCATGAAGTCTATTCCCTAACAATCGAAAACTTCGATTATGAGAATAGGGGTAAGGTGCATCATGTTTTTTTGGTAATTTTCCTAATTGATTGCCAACGGGCGCAAATTTTACATAGGGCATGCGCATCCTTGAAGATCGTCGTCCAATAGAAACTGCATTGTTACACTTTAAGGGCAGTCTTTTAGGAAGAAAAGTGTTCCCAACATGCTCCGTTGTAGCAAAATAATAAGATACTTACGATCTTATCATTTGGGACACACTTGCAAATGATTTGGTCCGGACATAGTTTGTACATGTATGGGTCATCTATGAAGAATGATCGGGCCACCATCAAAAGTCTTTCCTTGTCCTTGGCCGAAAAGTGCGGTGGGTAGGCCTCGGTGAGTAGGATATTAGCGATATCGGCAAACCATGGCAACGTTAAAACGTCCATGAGTTGCTCATCCGGGAATCACTCTAGGATAGGGATGGGATCGATATGATCGTGATCAAATATAATTCAGGATAGGTGATCTGCAACTACATTTTCCACCCCTTTTATCTTTGATAGAGATGTCAAACTCTTGGAGGAGGAGAACCCAACGAATAAGCCTACTTTTTGCATCCTTCTTAGAAAGAAGGTCCTTAAGTGCAACATGATTGGTGAAGCACACTATGGATGATCCTACCAAGTATGCTCGAAATTTATCCAACGCGAATACTATGGCTAGTAGTTCCTTCTCCGTGGTGGAGTAGTTATTTTGTGCACTGTCAAGCGTGTGACTAGCATAGGAAATCACGTGAGGTTTATTGTCCCTCCATTGACCAAGAACCACCCCCCATGGCATAGTCACTTGCATCGCACATAAGCTTGAATATAAGGGTCCAATCGGGTGATTGCATGATAGGGGCAGTGGTCAACATTGTTTTCAATTTATCGAACGATTCTTGGCACGCGTTACTCCACAGAAATGGAACATCTTTAGAAATAAGGGTGCACATGGGGTGTGCGATCGAGCTAAAGTCCTGAAGAAAACGTTCGTAGAAATTGGCATGACCAAGAAAGGACCTTACATCCTTGAGGTTTTTCAAAGCGTGAAGGTTGGCTATAACTTTAATTTTAGCCTTGTCTACTTGAATACCATCGTTGGAGACGATATGGCCCAAAACTATCCCTCGTGTCATCGCGAAGTGACACTTCTCCCAATTGAGAATAATGTTATTCTCAATACACCTCCCTAGCACTCTTTTAAGATTGGCTAGACAGTCCTCCTACATATTACCAAAGACACTGAAGTCGTCCATGAAGACTTCTATAATGTCGTCAACCATGTCACTGAATATGCTAAGCATGCACCGTTGAAAAGTTTTCGGTGCGTTTCAAAGACCAAATGACATTCTCCAAAAGGCAAAAGTGCCACATGGGCAAGTAAATGTGGTCTTCTCTTGATCTTTGGGGGCTATTTTGATTTGATTGTACCCTGAATATCCATCAAGAAAATAGTAATACCTATGTCCGGCTACCCATTCTAGAATTTGGTCAAGGAAGGGTAATGGAAAATGGTATTTCCTCGTGACCGCATTAAGCTTTCTATAATCAATGCAAACATGGTAGCCGATCAAAATGCGCGAGGGTAAAAGGTCACCCTCCGCACTCTCAACAACAGTGACACCCGATTTTTTTGGTACGACTTACGTCGGGCTTACCCACTCGCTATCGAAAATTGGGTAGATTATCCCCACATCCAAAAATTTGATCATTTCCGCCATCACCACCTTACTCATAACCAGATTCAACAGTCTTTGTATTTGACGGGTGGGTTTGGCATCTTCCTCTAAGTAAATGCTATGAGTGCAAATGGAGGGATTGATCCCTTTTAAGTCGTAAATGCACCATCCTATAGCACTCTTATGTTTCCTCAACACCTCAAGTAAGGCCTCCTCTTGACAATTGTCAAGGTTTGTCGCTATAATCACCGAAAACGTGTTCTCACCGCCTAGGAAAACATACTTGAGCTCCTTTGGCAAGGTTTTGAGCTCGAGGATGGTAATTGAAACACTCGAAGGGAAAGTAAAAGAGTCACGTGGGGGTAGTTTCTCAAAGTGAGATATCCACATCGAGTCTTTGATAACCCCCTCGCTTTCATCATGTGTGAGGTCTCTTTCACCTTTTCCATCTATGCTATTACCCTCAATACCTTCATTTACGTCCTCAAAGTGCTCGAGTGAATTGCACATATCCATTAACTCCCCATTCAGTGAAACAAAATTCGCATCAAGGGCATCTTCATAGCCTTTATCGTTGATGAGAAAATCATTTTCTAAGGAGTTAACAATACATGCCTCTAATGGATCTTGAAAATAAGAGAGGTCAAAATACTCGTGGACAAGAGTTCCAATGCAAGCCACCGTTTCAACCGCTTCCTCACTTTCATTGCAAAATTGGGGTTGCTTGAGGAGGTTGAACACGTTGACTTCGATAGTCATATTACCAAATGAAAGTTTCATCACCCTACTCCTGCAATTGATGTTAGCATTCACGATGCGAGAAGCGGTCGTACACGAATTATTTGGATTTGCACACTCTCTCTTGGTACGGGTTAAGTGTCTAAGATGATAAAGTCTACTAGGTAGTTGAAAGAATCAACTTGGACAATCACGTCCTCCAAAACTCCTCTCGTTATCCTAGTCAAAAGGTCAACTAGTTGTAAAGTGACAGTAGTTTATTTAATATCACCGAGCTTCAACTCGAGATATACAAAATAAGGAAGCAAGTTCACACTTGCCCCTAAATCTAGTAGGGCGCGATCGATTCTAATCTCCTCAATCGCGCATGAAATGGGGGGTCAACCCGGGTCTTTGAAGTTCAGGGCTAGTTCATTGGTTATGATAGAACTAGCTTGGACGTCCATGTAACTTTGTGCGCACATTTTATCTCCTTTTAACCGCACACAAGTCTTTGATGAACTCGGCGTACTTGGAAACATGTTCGATTGCTTTAAGGAGGGGGATGTTCATGTTCACTTACTTAAACAACTCGAGAAACCCCTCTTCGAAGTCTTTTGTTGTCTTTTCCCTTAGCCGTCGAGGAAAAGGTGCCGGTATGGGATAAATTATTTCCTTCGCAACAATAGGTTCATATCCCTCTTTGGTGATGTCATCGTCTATGTTAGTGGGACTGTGCAATTGCACGTCCTCTATAGCAATGTCTTTGCCTTTGGATTTAGTGTGAGTGGGTGGCTCCGGTAAGGGTCTCACAACTTTGTTGTCAACCGTTTTGCCTCCCCTAAGTGTGGCAATACCCTTAGCATGCTCGGTGTGCAATGTTTTGGAGGTGGAGCTCTCATTTCCCATTTGGATTTTGGGGTTGGGTTGAGGTTGTGCGATTGCGGGGACGGACACGGGCCTAGAAAGTTCAGAGTTAGGGGCATTTGGGAATTGTAATCCTTCCAACTCATAAGAGTATGTGTCATCCTCCAACTAGGATTTTAGGGAGGGTTGTTGGGATCGAACGGATCATTGTAGTATTGCTTTCTATATGCCCCTATAGCGTTAGCTTGCTCTTGAAACTGGACCCTAATGCTAGGGAGTCATGGACACGCTCTCGTTGGGTGGACAATGTTGTCATATATAACACACACAACTTCCTCCACAACGAAAACCTTTTTGACGGCTTCCATGGGTGGGGATTGTTGTGTGAGTTGAATTGCATCAATTATATGACACAACTGATCATATTTGGCCCAGGTAGCCTAATTTTCCTGCAAGATACTCAGACCATTAGTTTGCCCTCTAGGGACCGTGTTATCGCGAACAGTGCGGTCATATGGATTCGATGTGTCCCATCCCTGAGATGTTTTTGAGACAAACTCGAAATGAGATTCTACTTCCTCACTACTCAAATCAACAAGACTACCCTGGCACATGGTTTTGACTAATTGCTTGTTCAAAGGGTTTAGACCCCCATGAAAAATGGAGATTAATCGCATATGATAAAAAATGTGGTCTGGGCAAGACCGCTTTAAAGATTTAAAACATTCCTAACACTTGTCAAATGTCTCATGATCATATTGTGGAAAATTTTGAATTTGTTTCATGAGTGCATGTGTCTTGTGTATGTGAAAGAATTCCTTTAAGAAGAGGTCTTGCAACTATTTCCATTTCCTAATAGAGTTGGGGGGAAGTGTGATCAACCAATCTTTTGCTTTGTCTTTAATGGAAAATGAAAACAACTTAAGCCGCACAAGATCAGGTGTGAAATTTTTGTCAGAAAAGTGTTGCACACATCTTCAAAGTCTATAATGTGATGGTAAGGGTTCTCATTCTCCATTCCGTGGAAGGAAGGCAACAGATTGATCATGCCATTTCAGAAATGGAAGGCTCCATGGTTAAACGGGAATGTAATACATTCGGGTACGGAGACAGTCTCCAGCCGGACGTAATCAGAAAATGATTGACAACGGGGGCATCACCCCGTGGGGGTGCATAATTATACTCCATAAGAGGATCGAAAGATCGTATCGAGGGGGGTGCACTAGGGTATTGTGATATGGACGGAATATCTGTCTAGGATGGCGCCGTATTAATCAAGTAACAATGTTGAGATGACGTCCCAGAATATTGTAGAGATTGTTTGAGCCTTCAGAAGAAAATAGTGGTCTGTAGTCCCCGGTGAAATCTTGGTTCGAATTGTTGCTCATTAGGACAAAAGACCTATCCTTCAAAACAACACTAGCTCAAACAATTAAATGCAAAGGGTTTATCAACAAAGAACTAAATCAATATAGTCGTTACTAATAATTCCCCGGCAACGGTGCCAAAAACTTTGACTCACTCAGAATATTGTATAGTACAAGTGCACACTAATCGCTAGAGTAATAAAAACCCAGTAAGATCGGAGTCGATTTCCTTAGGGAATTATATGAAGTACCGAGGATATTCTTTTAGTTAAAAATCAATAAACAAGAATAAAAGATAAAAGAAAAGATGATTTAGGTTTTTGAGTGTTGTAATGGACCAAAGCGAACCAATATAAATGGAGCGCTAAACAAAGTAGTAAAAGGAACAAGCGAGATTTATAAACAGGGTTATAAAAAGATTCTTTTACAGAAGGTTAAGGAGCATTCCCCCACCTCGGATGTGCACAACTCAACGAGTTCTTCCGATTAAATCACAGTCAAAAGGGAATAAGATATCGATATCAACTATCCTACGTGAAGGATGTCAACCCAATAATATAAGATGAAGGTAAAGATATATTATCAGACAAATGCGTTGATGTTGGAGTTAAGTCTTAAAATACAACCCTTACATGATAAGAGAAGTTGAAATCCTATGAAACTCCAATATCAACCCATAAACTCATTTATTGGATTTAATCATTGAATAAGTCAAGAAATAGAACCCTCCAAGGTCTGTTTATGCTCCCAACCTAAGGAAATTAGCTACTCATAACACTTGTAGAGGGGTCTTGAAGGTAATCCTGAGATTAGGCAACTGAGGCAGCTCAAGCGAGGCAGCTTGACGAGGCAGCTTGGCGCGGCAGCTCATATCTTAGCTTGTTGTATTAGTCTTATTGTATTTCCATTATCGATGACTGTAAGATATAACGGTTGTAATGACGTAACGATAATAAGAAAAGAGTTTGTGTGAGGTCAAACGGTACTTGCGAGAGACCAGGCTTGGCAGGGCCTGGGAGAGCTTTCATGCTCTATCGAATGACCTCACCGTGGGAACTTTAGAGGGACTTGGTTTGGAGGATTGAGAAGTAAGGCACCGTTGGGGCTTGTCCTGACCATCTTAGATACACCTGGTAAAACACCAAAGGACCCTAACCGTGGAACCTCAGGCGGAGCAGCTTGGAGTTCCATCGGGCGTTGAGTCATGAACAAAACAACCCTCTACTTAATGTCACATCTACTGTAGGTGATGTCACTAGCCAGCCAAATAATGTCAGACATGCACTTTAGTAAACCACCGTGGTATTTGTGCCTGTCAGGCAGTTGGTGAGCCACCTCTGCGACAACGGCCCCCTGACACACAGTGGATAGACAAAAGGCATGTCTTAGCATTTAATGTTTATGACGTGGAGGCAACAAGTACATCAGACATTTAATGTTGTGACATAAAGTATGAGGGATGTCTTTCATTGTTTTAATGACTGAGTTGCCTCGGGGATGGTGTGGGGGGCTATTTAAGTACCCCACCCACCCGTGGGGAGAGACATGATCCTTTTTGAAAATCCTGGAGTTATTACTAGAGATACACATCAGGAGGAGGGAGTTATTGCAAACCAGGGGGTTTATTCCCCCACCATTGTCATTTATTGTAAAGCTTTTAATACTTGACAGGGATTCCTGGGGTTACATGGTGTGTTTTTACCTGCCTACCAAGGTGTATCTAGGGTGCTTACTTCTCTCTCCTTCTAAGCTAAGTTACTTCTAAGGTTCATTACTATTTCCTGGGTTATACACGAGAGTTTTGTGAGTTTAAACCGAGTTTATCTTCATTAGGTCTATGTTTGTGTGTCTTATCATTAATCCAAAGCTTTGGCCAGGATTAGCTTGTCATTACCATACTCAAATAGGGGTTACGCCTCCATCTTATCTAAAGTACCCTCTTACATTTGGCGACTCTGCTGGGGAGGCATTCGCTTAGCTAAGGAGTATGGCGCAAGATAATGCTACTCGAAGACTCAACTTTGATGATATCCAGCGTAATGAAGAACAGGCCACGAGGGAGCAGGAGGCCCCAAGGGATGGGGCTCCTCGAGTAGAGGTACCGCCGGCTTCGATGATGTCAGACATGCCTAGGGAGGCACGAGCGCAGGGTTGGGACCCGCCCAGATGACGCTCCTCATGAGAAAATTTTATGAGTTTTTGCAAACCCTAGTAGCTTCGACTATGCTGGGAGGATTGGAGGCTAATGCTTTGGTAACACCAGGGGTAGCTCCAACGGCCCCACTAGGTACAGGCATTACAGGAGCGCTCCAGGCAAGCGTACCCCCTATTGCGAGTCCAGCAGTGGTAACCTTAGGAGTCTCAACGGTACCGCCGGTGACATTCATTTCAGTTGCAACGGGCGCTCAGCCCATGGCTCCGTTATTGGTGGCCCCTGCGACCTCCCCCATGGAAGAAATGAGAAAAGAGATGCAGAAGGAGATGTTGAAGTTCATGCGGGCTTCCTCGCAATCAGCCGGCGAGGTGGCTTCGATTTATGACGACTTTCGAACACCCTACCCTCAAGCGTACAACGATGAGCCTTACCCAAAGGACTATGTTCCCCCTATTTTCGCAAAATATACAGGGAAAGGTGGGAACCCAAAAGAGCACATTAAGAGGTTTTTTTAACACTTGGGAGCACATTATAATGATAAGAATCTTAGATTGAGGGAGTTTTCCAAATCCCTAACCGAGAAGGCATACACCTGGTACTCTCACTTAGCTCCCAATAGCATTTCTACGTGGGATGAGATGCACGTATTATTTGTCCAAAAGTTTTTTTTGGTGGAAGACGAGTTCACCTTGACCCAAATGGGAAGGGAGAAGCAAAGACCAGGGGAAGAAGTGGTGGCCTATGTTCGAAGGTGCAGGGAAAGGTCCCTCGATGTGAGGGAGGAGGCCAAAGAGTCCAAGTTACTACAAATTTGCGCTGAGGGACTGCTTTCTTAATACATCTGCCATCTCATCAACGAGACGCGCGAGGGGACTTTTGCGGCATTCTTGAAGGCCGTAAGGAACATCTCTTTGGTGGTACGACCCAATCCGGTGGTAGTGCCCATGATATTCAGGCAACCAATGCAACCCGCGGGGGGGGGGGGGGGGGAGGTCTCAGCCCCCGCGGGTAGGGTACGTCAAAGGAGAAGATAGAGGCAAGACACCGAGGAGGGATAGCAAAAGAAAATTTGGGAAAGATAGGGAAGACCCTCCACCGTTGCCCTGCACGATAGAAGAGGCTGTGAGTTGTTATAACGCAATGGTCCAAGGGGGAACGGTTTATGAACCAAAAGGCATCCCGATGGAAGAACCTGATGCTGCAACGAAGGCGGATCCTAAGTACTGCCAGGTTCATTGAAAGATCCAGCATCCAACCGGGAGCTGCTTTACGCTGCGAAGAATCATCGACAAGTACATGAAGGCAGGGACATTGCAAATCCCCTCACAAAATATTAACTACAACCCACTCCCAGAACACGGGGCCAATTTGGTGATGGCCTATGATGAGGAGGCAGAAAGAGGAAGAGGGTCGACGATGAAGCAGAAGGAGCTCGAAGAAGCTCTGGAATATTGTACCACGGGAATGGCTAATGTAGTTTTAGCCTGTGATGAAGCAAGCGCTAAGGACGTGGAAGACATGTATAGTGTTAAAGATGGGGAAACAAACCCAGTCATAGAATGTAGTGCAGTTTTAAGATCCCCAAAATTCACTTGGTTCTTCGATCAAGTGGGGATCCCGAAGGGGAGCAGGACGGATATAACTCACGCGATTTTGGACATTGCAAAAAGGAACGCAGTCCCCTCGTTAAGGTGGAGGGGACCCATGGCTAGGCTGGTGAGGAAATTTCTGTCAGAGGTAACCTTCAGCGATGCAGATAGAGCTGTGAGGTTCCCTCATAACAGGCCTCTGTATGTAACCGCTAGCATCAACGGAGTTAGCTTTGTAAGGACTCTTATGGATGGGGGTGGTTCCATCAATATTATGCCAATCAACTCCTTCCACGGGGCTAATATTTCGAAAGAAAGGTTGGTCCCCATGCCTTTGGTAATTTCAGGATATGACAATCAGTTCTCCGAATCCATCGGGTATGTGAATGTTGGGATTGCGATGGGAAATCTGAGTTCCCACATCAAGTTCCATGTAATAGAAAGTGCAACTTCCTATCACTTACTAATAGGGAGAGTATGTATGCACATAAAAGGCTTAGTTCCTTCGACTTATCATCAATGTGCCAAGGCAAATATTAAGGGAACGGAGGTGACCATTAGGGCTACGAAGAGGCCTTTCGCTATCGAAGAAGCGCACTTAGTAGATGCGGCGTTCTATATAGAACTGGAGGAAGATTTACAGGTCCTAACGAAGAGAATGGAGGGGGCATGGGTTCCCTCAATTAGAGAGAGAATGGGGCCCTTGAATGGGCAGGATAAAGAGGACAGAAGTAGCGAAGGGGCGAGGACCAAAGAAGCCCATCAGATGATCCCTCGACCCCAAAAGGTCTCGAGGCAACTCAAAGACAGGATGAGGCCGAGAATAGACCCAATGGAGCACGAGGTCCAACGGCAAAGCGTGTTAAGTCACTTTTCTGAAAAAAGAATCACCGAGGCTTCAAGAGAGAAGAAGAGGAAGGTTGTGGCAACAACTACCAACAGGCAATGAAAGAAAATTTTCACTGAAGAAGGAAAAGTAGTGTACCGCTTATAACGGTGTGAACGGGTGATCGAAGAGACTAAGGATGAGGTTGACCCGGTGTATGAGTGTTTTTTGGTGGATCGACGGGGGTAGTGTATGGTAATAGACAACTCCAACATACAAGAATTCATAGAAGACATCGCCGAAGAGCCAGACTATATGGGAGATCGACCATGGCCCCAGGCACAAGAGTTAGACCAGCTGAACTTGGCAAGAGAAGGGGAAGATCCAAGGCCTATCTTTATCTCAAAAGATCTCGGTGAAGGGAAGCGAGAAGCCTTGGTCAAACTAATTCAGGAATTCATAGATGTTTTCACATGGAAGTACACTGAAATGGAAGGGCTAGATGAAGAGATGAGTTGCCACAAACTGAAAGTGATGCCTTCAGCTATCCCGGTGAAGCAGGCAACGAGGACTTACAAGCCTGAGCTAGACTTAATGATTAAAGAAGAGGTCCAACGCCTGTTAGTAGCAGTATTTATCAAGCCAATACAACATCCCCTCTGGCTATTCATCATTGTGCCAGTGGGGAAGAAAGACAAAAACCAAATAAGGATCTGCGTGGACTTCAGAGACTTGAATAGGGCTTGCCCCAAGGATGAGTTTCCCCTACCCTCCATCGACAGTTTGATAGATGCCATGGTTGGTCATGAGATGTATAGCTTTATGGATGGGTATGTGGGATACAACCAGATCAAGATGGATAATCTGATGCAGAGAAAATGGCATTCAGAACTCCATTGGGCAACTTCATGTACAAGGTGATGCCGTTTGGACTCAAAAATGCCGTAGCTACATACCAGAGGACAATGATGGCCATTTTTCATGACTTCTTCCACAAATTTGTAGAGTTCTACGTGGACGACCTGGTCATCAAATCGAAGAAGGAGGAGTACCATCTGAATGATTTAAGGAAGGTGTTTGCTCGGTGCAGAAGCTATAAATTGAGGATGAACCCGTTAAAATGTGTCTTCAGAGTAACAAGCGGGAACTTTCTAGGCTTCGTGGTTGATCGACAAGGGGTGCAGATGGACCAGGATAAACAATAGGTGATATTAGAGATGCCATGTCCTAGGACGGCGAACGAGCTGAAGAGTTTTCTCGAAAAGGTCTCCTACCTCAAGAGGTTTGTGCCTGGATTGGCCGAAATAACACACCCACTGATGCAGCTGTTGCGAAAGAACATGAAATTCAGGTGGGAGGAGGTTCACCAGGAGTCTCTTGTCAGGCTAAAGAAACTTCTCGTTTCACCGCAAATTATGGTTCCTCCCTAGGCAGGAGTACCGTTACAGCTATAACTCACATCTACCACGAGATCCGTTGGGGCGCTACTGGCACAAGAAGTGGACAAGCAGGAACGACTGATTTACTACCTCAACAGAATCATACATGGGCTAGAGATTAGATATAGTAGCTTAGAAAGGCATTGTTTAGCCTTAGTCTTTGTAGCACACAAACTTAGGCATTATATGATGTCTTTCACAATTCATATTGTAACTAGATGCGACCCAATTAGGTATTTACTTGCAAGGACTATATTGATTGGCAGGGTGGATAGATGGTTCCTTATCCTCTCTGAATCTGACTTGAAGTGTGTGGTTCCTCGCGCAATTAAAAGCCAGGCATACGCTGATCTGTTAGCCATCTTCCCTTCAGGAACCTTTGAGCCGCCTAAGGAAGACATTTTAGGGGACAATTTATAGGCTAATTACCTGGATACAACTGACAAGGAGTGGACGATGCAGTTCGATGGATCTTCGGCGGAAAAGAAGGGGGGAGCAGGGATTATTCTTTTAAAAGGGATGGAAGAGATTTGCCTTTCCTACAAGCTAGATTTCCCTTGTTCAAATAATGAAGCAGAATACGAGGCGTTGGTGTTGGGGCTACTAGAGGCTCTTCGAAGGGGAATTCGTTCACTTTGCATTAAGGGTGACTCGAACTTAGTAATTCAGCAAGTAAACGAAGAATATGCGGTTAAACACATGAGCCTGGCGCCCTATAGAACAATTATTCAAAGGCTTCTCAACCAGTTCCATCGGACAAAGATTAGAAGACATCCCAGAATGATGAACCGCCATCCAGACGCCTATGCCACTATCGCCCAGAAAATGGTCATGAAAACCGATTAGACTATAGTTGTGATCCAACGAAGAATAGCTCCTTCGGTGGTACAATCAATGCTACCAATAGAGGAGGACGCGGACTGGAGAGGAGAGATTAGGAAGCAACTGGAGTCTGGCGAAGGAGTTATGGGATTAAGAGAGTTGGCACAATACTTTACGAACCAGGGGAATCTTTACTATAGAAATGCTAGGGGATGGTTGTCAAGATGCGTCAGCCCAGAGGAAGCCGAGCAAAGATTGAGGAAAATGCATGAGGAGCACTCCGAAACGAATGAGATACCTCTATATAGGAGAATTCAAAGAGAGGGGTATTTCTGGCCTAAAATGAAGCAAGATGCGGCAGAGCTGTAACGAAAGTGCGATAAGTGTAAGCTATTCTTCGAGGGAGCTGAGTGCCATTTAATTGAAACTCAAACGGACTGGAGGCAGCCCAACATCGACTTCATTCAGGAGGGGGTTGTCCCAATGGAGAAAACGGATGCAATGGGCCTGAGGTGAAGAGCTCCAAGGTTCTATGTTCAGGGGGCAGCTTTATCGAAAGGGGTACTTCAACAGGCCATTGCGTTGCGTCATGAAGGAAGAGGGAAGCGGAAGTTCTCAAACAAGCGCACGATCCAGCACACATAGGAGGGGCCAAGTTGTATGATCAGTTGATGAAGTTGGGTATTATTGGCCAACGATGGAGAAAGACTCTGCTGAGTTCGTTCGAAAATGCAAAGGCTGCCAACTACATGGAAATATGATCCATGCCCCATCGGTGGACTTACACTCTCTGTCAACACCATATCCATTTCATACTTGGGCGTTGGACCTAGTGGGGGCAATACACCCTTCTTCGAGAGGCAAGATATGGATATTGGTGGCAACAGAGTGTTTTACAAAGTGGGCCGAAGCGATACCACTCAAAAGAGCAACGGCTGGGGTAATGAGCAAGTTCATCAGAGAATACATCATTTGTCATTTCGGGATCCCAAAGGTTATTCTTTTAGATAACGGGACTCCCTTCATCAATTTTGAAGTAACAATGCTCACAGACAAGTACTCCATTGTTCATCACACCTCAACGGTGGCATACCCAAAGGGAAATGGTCAGGCCGAAGCAACTAACAAAACCTTGGTTAATATTTTGGCCAAGATGATGGAAGACTTTCCAGGGGCATGGGATGACAATATACCAGCTGTTTTATGGGCCTATCGAACAACCAAGCGGAAACCCACAGGATACACGTCGTTCTCTCTTGTTTATGGGGCTGAGGCAATCCTTCCAGTAGAGTTGGAAGTTCCCTCTGCTCGTTATGCCTTACGAAGTAGCATGCTCCCTCAAAGTAAACACATACAGCTGGAAACGTTGGATGAACACAAAGATAATTCGATGCAACACTTTCAAATACACACGAAATAGCTCTCCAGGGCATATGACAACTTGGTGAGACCAAGGAAGTTCGTGGAGGGAGACCTCGTATTGAAAGCATCAGTAAAGCACATCAGGGGACTTCCTCTACTAAAGTTCGCAGCCAATTGGGAGTGACCTTTCGTTGTAAACGAAGCTCATGACTCAGGTTATTGTTTAATTTCAAAGTTAGAGGAGGACAAGCCATTTAAGATTAACAATAAATGGCTGAAGGTTTATCATGTGTAAACAATCAAGTTCGAACCAATGTTATGACTGGCTATCATTATAAAAATACAAGTTTTGGGTTACAATTTCAACATAATGAAAGAATTGCAGAAACATAGAACTCTAAGCATACAACAACAGTCACAACACACAAAGGGATTGAAAAGTATATATTCTTCATTCATAAACAATAAAGCATTACAAAATTTGTTTTGGGAGCTATCGCCCAAGAATTACATAGATAAGAGCAGATGGAGGATCTGTATACAAGAGGCAACTAGTCTAAAAGAAACGATAAATCTGAGGAAGAGAAAAACTCACCAGGAAGGCCCGAATAAGCTGCTGTGAAAGACCATTGGGCGTTAATAGAAACCTGCAGCCTCGTTTGCACTTGTGTACGTTCGATGAGGAGTCTCTCGCATTTCAGTTTGACCAGACACAAAGCTTCTTCGGCATCCTTTACCTCTTGGTCCACTGCTTCCAAAAGGGGTGCCAATGCGACCAACCTAGCTTCCTCAGCTTGCTCGTCCTCCTGGTGCTTTCGTAAAACCTCCCTCTGGACGATCAGTTGCTGATTCTTCAAAGTCTTCAGGTGCGTTATGAGCCAGTTAAAATGGAAGCCATCACGCTCTAGCTCCCTTCGGAAACCTAGAAATTGGTTAAGTAGGGGTCGGGTAATGCTTCTAGTAGGAGTACTGCCAATTTCAGCAACAACTATCGCCATGCCTTAAAGTCTGTGACTCATCACTTGAATATTAGAACGCAGACAATCCAGTGTGAAGGTCTCAAGGTGACGATTCACCAGTTGCTCGATCACCAAACGGTGGTTGATAGGCATTTGAGGAGACTGTCGAAGCACCATCAGGCAGAACGCGTGAGGAGCCAGGTCAGGAAGAGGAAGTTCGCACCCCGATTCGCTCTCCGCTGCAACACCGATCGTGGAACCCTGATCATCATGACCAGAATTTTCCGAAGAAGCAGGTTCCCGATGGGGGGAGGCCATGGGCGAAGGAATTGGGGGAGAATTTTCCCGAGCAACCTGAAAAGAGATAGAGGGCATGATGGGCTTATGAAAAATCTTAAACAAGAGTTTTCGTTGTTAAGTCACCGTTATAAGGTGGAGTTTATGAAAATCTTAATAAGCGTTTTCGTTGTTAAGTCACTGTTATTAGGTGGAGTTTATGAAAATCTTAACAAGCGTCTTCGTTGTTAAGTCACCGTTATAAGGTGGAGCTTATGAAAAATCCTAACAAGCGTTTTCGTTGTTAAGTCACCGTTATAAGGTGGAGTTTGTGAAAAATCTTAACAAGCGTTTTCGTTGTTAAGTCACCGTTATAAAGTGGAGTTTGTGAAAATATTAACAAGCATTTTCGCTGTTAAGTCACCGTTATAAGGTGGAGTTTATGAAAATCTTAATAGGCATTTTCGTTGTTAAGTCACCGTTATAAGGTGGAGTTTATGAAAAATCTTAACAAGCATTTTCGTTGTTAAGTCACCGTTGTAAGATGGAGTTTATGAAAAATCTTAACAAGACTTAACGAAAAATACCTCAGTCGCTACAGGGGAAAGAACGTGAGTCAGTATGGTAGCCGTAGGGACAGGAACTATTGGAGGCAAGATCATTGCCTTAGAAGCCACAACGGGGTCCCTGCTCGCAGAAGCCCCAACGCTTGGCAAAACTCCCTCACCTACATAAGGTACTAGGGACAGCCTCGCGAGTTCGTCGAGAGAAGATGAAGGGCTACCAAACAAAGACCCAACACGAATGGGTGTAGAAGCACCACTATAATGGATAGAAGCACCAACATGGGCCTTGACTGCAGTAGAACCACCAAGATAACTAGGTGGTACAAGATCAGGAGAAAACTGTGACATGAGGGCAAGTGCTAGAAAAAAAAGAGAATAAGTACATACACCATGAAGAAGTATCTCTACATACTACTCACCTCGGTTATGGTGCTGAAAAGACGAATGGTGGTCAGGGGCCTCACTAGCACCTTTGGAAGAAGAACGCTTGCTAACAACGAGGATATTTCAACCTGGGGTACACAAAAAAACATCTCAGGGTTCAACAACACACGAAAGTAAAAAGGATGGAAGCAAACGAATAAATTATAAAGGAAAGCATACCTCGGGCTCACTTTCCTCCACAAGAACAAGGGACAGAGGAACCTCAGGTGAGGTACGTAGGTTAGAGGGGACTGATAATGTTACCTCTGGTTTTGTTACCTATGGGGGTGAGGAATCACTCGCAGGCTCAGTGGCATCACCTCCCACAACAACTTCCCTAGTACGTTAGGAGCTTGACCGATGAGAATAAGTGAGCCCCGTCATGGGAGGACTAGAGGGGTCTGGGCTTTCTATTTCAACTCCCTACACCACAGGTGTTGAAAAAAATATAAGAAAATATTGTCGTCCTTAAGCAAAAAAAGATAATGACTAAATCAAGCATACATACCTCGGATTCGGAAGGAGAACGAGAAGACAGGACCACAGGCGAAGAAGGAGAAGTAATCGCACCAGAAGGGGCAGGAGCGGTATGCACCTCAGGGGTTCGATGCACCTCAAGAGTTCATTTTTTTTGGGACTTGGTGCCCATAGTTTTCTTCCTCGATCCCACTGCATCAGTGCCGACCTCTTGAGGAACCCTTGAGCTCTTTCTCCTCCTAGCCGTTAGATCTGTGGGATCAACCACCATGGTGGGAAAAGCAACGGAAGGAGGAATAACGATAGCGTGTCGTTGATACTCAGCATTTATTCGATCTATTTCTGCTTGGGCCTCCCTCCTTACACGCTCAGCCATCTCAGCAGGCATGGGATGCGGAACAGAGGCTATGGGAAGGGCTGCCACGGGAGTTTGGGGCTTATGGGACTTAGATTTTGACTTTGATGTCCCACTCTTGGCTATTTTTACCTTCTTGATAGGTGTTTGAGAAGTCCCCTCGTTGATAGGAGCTTCAGTTGAGGGGCAGCCTTCTTCGGGGCAGCAGGAGTTTTGGGTTTTGGCGTTGCAACTGGGACCATGGGACAAAGTGGGGGAATCTCGGTGGGAGGAGATTTGGGGGTTGAACTTAGAGGGAATTCTATCCCAAGTACAAAGTTGCCTTTTAGCCCCAACTCTAGGGCAGAAAATGAAGAAATGGGAGGATACACCGGATCTCCCTCAACGAACTCAGAAATTTCAGCTAGTTGCTTCGGCCAGTACTTTGTGGCAAACAAAGGGGTCACGTCCCCCTACCTAGTAATACTGGGAATGGTCACTCGCCCATCCATAATGGAGCTTATCCCCCACGCGGCGGTGGAAGAAAAAAGAGAGCATGCCTCGCCAAAGGAGACCTTAGGGTTTGACGATTGAAACACTGGACGTGGAGCCCCCTGATCAAACCCAAACTGGCGGCTGTATCAGTTGGGATTATAGTGCTCACCGGTGTATCCCCACTCGGTGTAAGAAGGTAGATATCCATGGGAAAATAGAAGAACCACGTTCAACGAGGGATCCTCGATATCTGGGGAAGGCACCTGTACCATCCTGGCTTCACGTTGAAAAAATTCATAAGTGTGAAAGAAAACTACCTCCTGATAAGGCCTCATTACAAAGTTCTCAAAATGATCAATCATATATATTAACTCCTTTCAGCTTTGTCTCCTGTGATAAACAAAGGACCGTGGAGGCAGAATTGCTTCCCCCGAGGGAGGACTATTGGCTTTGGCCGTTACGACAGGAAAGCGAAAGTAAAGGAAGCTGGTCAGAAGAACGTTGTTGGAAAAATTAGCCAAGTTATAACGTCCAAGAGAGCGTTCCATGTCGAACAAAGTCCCATCCAACCAGGTGTAGAGGGATCCCAAGGCAATTGCAGCCAGTGGAAGTTTTATGCCTCGGACCAAATGAAGGAACATGTTAATAAGGTCCCTTCGGGGTTGGTCGTTGGGTTTGCCCGTCAAAAGGAAACGGGAGAGAATCACAAGAATATAAGTAGGAAGTTCCAACGCTGTACCTTGCCCAGGAGCATCTACTGAAGAACTGCCTTCACCAGAACCCTTAAAGAAATAATTAATCAAGGGAGAGAAAGTAGCTTTGTTGGATGAACTAATGCAGCTTCGGTATATGCGATCCAACTCCAAACGATCGGCAGTCTCTTGGGCATCAAGATCCTCATCATCGTAGGGATCACGACCTGTTGCATCGATGCCCAAAAGCTCGTACACGTCCTCTAGAGTTATGGTGAACTCGCCCCATGCAGCAATGAATGTATGATTAGTAACGTTCCATCGAGAGACTAGGACAGGAAGAGAAGCATTGTTTTTCGAAAGAGTGAACTCACCAAACCACTTAGCCCTTTGCAACCCAAGCTTGGTGAGAACATCACCATAATCACTTTACATGTGAGAGTTCCAAGCAGCAAAGTGGGCAGGAGAACCCCCTGGCGCTTCGAAGTCAACATGGGACCATGGGAAGTCCCCTCGCTCCAAGCGAAATCGTAGAGTCCCCTCTGGGGGAAGAAAGCCCCAGTCAGAAGAATCCTCGTCTTCATCACCCAACAGTAAGGCATCGAACTTGGAAGAAAAATGCACAGCCTTGCAGGCAACAACAAAGTCATCACCCTTCCCAAAAATAGGAGAGTGACGATAAAATCTCAGTTGTTCCTGGCGGGCAGCATCTTGGACAGAGGCCGCAGTGGTGGTGGCAGACGGAGCACCAGCAGCAGAGAGGGCGGGGTTACTTGAGGTTGCCATGGAAAACGATGATGAAGAAGGCAAAAAAGTTTCATGCAAAGGCGGTTTAAAGACCGAGAACAGAAGACCACGACTGCAGGTAGCAACAATGGTGTTTTTTTTGCAAGTTTTTCTCTCTCTCTCCCTAAAAAAGAAATGCAAGTCTGAAGAGGATAATAACAGCATAAGAAAAACAAAAGAGAAGGTTCAACTGTTTAGGATATGGCCGTTTAAAAATTTCGGGGTTGTCGTTTCAGTCTCCCACCATCACACGTGTAAGGCCGCCTTCAATCATTTCCAAAGAACACGTGGCACCTTGGGAAGTGCTTTGATAGTTGAGAAGACTGCGCCACGTCATTTACGAAGTGACGTCTGGGGAAAACAAACCGTTGCCTTCCTATACACGCTTGAGTTTTGGCGCCAATAATTTTTTTTTAACTAATATGACCCCCAACGAGCAAGATGTCCCAACGATTCCAACAAGCTATGATGTTCTCTCGTCATAAGCCTACAAGATTGATTAGTCATTACTAAGGTGCATAGGGTAGAATTTTACTTTTTCCCGAAGACTCTAACGCTCTGATTCTGAATAAAGGATAAAGGCCTGAATCTTTTCACAAAAAGAAATATCCATCGGTCTGCGACGTTTCTTGTTCCAACAAAATCTCTCCACGAGGGGGCAAATGTAGAGGGGTATTGAAGGTAATCCTGAGATTAGGCAAGCGAGGCAGCTTGGCGCCACAGCTCATATCTTAGCTTATTTTATTAGTCATATTGTATTTCCATTATCGATGACTGTAATCTATAACGGTTGTAATGACGTAACAATTATAAGAAAAGAGTTTGTGTGATGTTAAACGGTACTTGCGAGAGACCAGGCTTGGTAGGGCCTGGGAGATCTTTCATGCTCTATCGAATGACCTCACCGTGGGAACTTTAGACGGACTTGGTTTGGAGGATTGAAACGTAAGTCACCGTTGGGGCTTGTCCTGACCATCTTAGATACACCTGGTAAAACACCGAAGGACCTTGACCGTGGAACCTCAGGCGGAGCAGCTTGGAGTTCCATCGGGCGTTGAGTCATGAACCAAACAACCCTCTACTTAATGTCACATCTACTATAGGTGATGTCACTAGACAGCCAAATAATGTCAGACATGCACTTGAGTAAACCACCGTGGTATTTGGGCCTGTCAGGCAGTTGGTGAGCCACCTCTGCGACAACGGCCCCCTGACACACAGTGGATAGACAAAAGGCATGTCTTGGCATTTAATGTTTATGATGTGGAGGCAACTAGTACATCAGATATTTAATGTTGTGACATAAAGTATGAGGGATGTCTTTCATTATTTTAATGACTGAGTTGTCTCGGGGATGGTGTGGGGGCTATTTAAGGACCCCACCCACCCCTGGGGAGAGACATGATCCTTTTTGAAAATCCTGGAGTTATTACTAGAGATACACATCAGGAGGAGGGAGTTATTGCAAACCAGGGGGTTTATTCCCCCACCATTGTCATTTATTGTAAATCTTTTAATACTTGACAGGGATTCCTGGGGTTACATGGTGTGTTTTTACCTGCCTACCAAGGTGTATCTAGGGTGCTTACTTCTCTCTCCTCTAAGCTAAGTTACTTATAAGGTTCATTACTATTTCCTGTGTTATACACGAGAGTTTTGTGAGTTTAAACCGAGTTTATCTTCATTAGGTCTATGTTTGTGTGTCTTATCATTAATCCAAAGCTTTGGCCAGGATTAGCTTGTCATTACCATACTCAAATAGGGGTTACGTCTCCATCTTATCTAAAGTACCCTCTTACAACACTAACCATATTAAAACACACCATTAAGTTAATAACAACTGAAACAACTATGGAAAAGGCAAGCATTCAATACACAACCACAATATTAATTGCACAAAATGATACCAATAGTCAACAAGATACAACTAAGATGGAACTTTACTTGTAATAAATGAAGTGGAAGATGAAAATGGTAAGGAAAAATGTCAAGCCCTAGGAGAGAGAGAGAAAAGCAACAAAACTATCTTCTATATTTTCCTTGCACAAAATTGTGATCGGCTCCCTTCAAACAAACAAACCACTCAAAATATATACTAAGTGTAAGAAAACCACATATAAGAGTGGTAAAAACCAAACCAAAAATAAGGAGGTTTCGTAGAAATTGAGGTACCGGTCGACTGCGGGTATTGGACCAGTCGACCGCGCTATTAGGAGAAAGCCCACTGTCATAATTCGAAGGCAAAAGGTGAAACTCCGGTCGACTGCGCCTTTAGAAGAAACTTGGGTCCTTTCCTCTTTTGCTACACACTAAGGGGCCTCAGGAAAATGACCAAAACTTGGTCCTCAGGAACCGTATTGACAAACTTTTGGGGGCTACATGAAGATGTCTTGGAGAACTACTACATCTGCGAAGAGTTTGGGTACGGATCTTGAATGTAAAAATGACAAAATTACCCCCAAAATTGCGAAAACATTGAACTTTCCCGGATAGCACACACTTGCACCGTTTAGCACTCCAATCCCTACAAAATCTCAAATAAACCTCGCAAAACATATATATATATATATATATATATATATATATATATATGGAAACCAAAGGTTATACAGTACAAGATCTTAAATACATGAAATAATGGCCACAAGTGTGCGTGCATGCATAATTAACGGGGGGAAAATATACAATATTTGCGACTAATCAATATACTAAATCCGAGCCCTCATTTAAGGAGCCTAGTACTTTATCACCACGTAACTAACACTTATAAACACATTACTCAGTCACTTAATTTCAAGCTTTTCAACGAAGTTGCGGTGAACAGTACACATGGTTACCACTATTACGAAGGCTTTTTGGTAGGATATTATACATTATGTATAACTCGTACATTCCCAGGTATACACCACCGATGCCACTTAGGATCCGACTCATAAAATGTTGCATTACTCTTTCACTCACTACTTCGAAGTTCTATCTAAGGTCCAATCCCTTGTCATTATAACTCATTATCATCATTTACGTGACCCCTAGCCATAAATGGCCCTTAATTCTAATTACGAATCATAAGGTGCATTCTTTGGCCAACAACCACTAAGATGCTCACCCATAAGGAGAACATCCTATCAACAGAGACTGACTTAACCTCTAGCATTGACTCACACAAATTCATGTGCTCCTCGAATTATCCATTAATCGCGGCATTACCCCAAAGATTGAATTGGTCAAATTTTGTCATCGGTGTTGGCCACTCAGAAGTGTCGTACCCAAGGATATGCTAAATTTTGAAATCATAATCGTCATTACTTAGTTACAACATTTTGACTATAAACCTCTGTAGTTGTCTATAGACAAATTTGCTACATGGCCTATGTGCGTCATCTCACTCTATTAATATTTTAAAAGAATGTATTTCATCAAAGGGTGAAACAAAACCTTAATCAGAAATGCGGAAGCGATCTATACAATTAAGTTCATCATATGCCACTTGGCCCTAACTTACTTATCGTGCTAACCTTTTTTACCTTACCATCGAGGACACGAACTAAACCATGACAAAACTAGCGTGACTACTCCAACTACACTAACGTCGAAAGATCTAATATCAAGCTCGTCACATCACTCCCGAAAGGAACCTTTAACCTAGATATCTGATACCATTTGTAACACCCCAACCCAAATTTATTGTTTACCCACGAGTCAACCCGGTTCGACCCGAGCATTAGGTGTTAAGTGCAATGGAACAACCTGTATATTATTGCTAGTCCCATTTTATTTTAATTAACATTTCACTTGTTTAGTATGCGATCCTAGTTTCAAGATAAACTACATGTGGGATGCATGGAGTCCAAGTAAATGGAGCTGCTAACATAAAACAAATAAAGTACACTTACCTATATAACGCCCTGGAAATACAAACTCGCACCCAACCTACAGTAATAAAGCGAGGGTGTGAGACAATCCCTAGTGGGAAATATACAAAGCAATATAGAAAGGAATGGTAGAAAAGATACTCACAGGCTACAACCACATGCATGTGAAATTATATATGTATCTGCATATATATGTATATATTTATACATATACCTTTAAAAAATACATATTCCAATGCATTAATCGTTTCACTTCCAAAAACCTTACTTATTCGGATTAATTTACCTTAATCTTGTAAAATATTTTCGTTACTCATACTTAGCATTTCTCACGTTGTTTAACACACCCGGTTCAACATTTCAAACCATTACACTTGATTTACCCAACCATATTCCTTTTGCGGAAATTACCCTTCTTATTCATTTATATACACTTTAGCATCTTCATTGAAAACCACCATTTCAACACATGCATTCACCGTTTTAGAAAATACCTTATTGTGTCATTTGAAAGCCATTTTGATACATTCTTACGTATATTATGGGCTTGACCAATTTGGTTACTTAATCACCCATTTACCCACTTATTTTACCCATTTTACCTTAGTTTATGGACATTAATAGATTTACGCATTTACTTGTCCATTTTACCTTTATCGAAACATTTATTACATCAATTCAATTTAGGTTATATTAACACACTTTACCACACAACCAATTCCTTGATATGTTCCAACGCCCTTTACCTTTTCTCAGAATCTTCCTATACTGCATACTTTCATGGGTTCCACACCGCCGGCTTTAAGCACCATCTGCTCTGGCCAGTGGTTTAGGGATTTTTACCCAATGCCTCTGAGCACTTCTTTATTTTATCTTAGTGTCATTCGAGTTCCCTAGTATCTGTTTTAACCTTTACATTTTTCCACATTACCCACTTTACCAATTTAACCGGACGATGGGAAAACCCAGGGCTTTACCCCAACTTATGATACACTTTGAATTAACCAATTCTTGTCCTTTATATACTTGGATTAATTTTACACAAAAATCATTTACATCTTCAGGACTTATGCCAATTTTATCCACAATAGTGTAACATCATTTTTTGCATTTTTATTTCATAAAAATGTTCTTCTTTATGTAAATTTACAAATTTACCCTTTTTACCAAAACTCGAAATTTAGTCATTTCACAAGTGTTATTTCCCGATATGATTATTAAGTTTCCAACTTACCATTCAAAACACTTTTAGTCATTTTAACACTTGTCCAATATCACACTTGTTACTTTGACACCTTTATTATACAAAATGGCACCTTTCACATATTAAACATACTTTCGTTATCAAGAAAATACAACTACATTTGAACACTACTCTTTATTAGAAATTACCATTTTTGAACACATGTTCTTTTACACCCTACATCATTCATGCTTTCAAGATCCTTTTTTCGACACCATTGAAAGAGTAAAATTTCAATTTGTCTTATTTCATGTTAATGCCCAACGAAAATTTCTTTAAACTTGTTCATATAATTATTATTGAAATACTACAAGTTTATATGCATAAGAAGGAGGATTTTAAATCCTAAAATCACATTAAATGGATTAAACATACATTTCCTTTTAGAAATTCATATTATTTGCAACAAACATACTTTTGAAGTAATAAAGACATTTTATTAATTTCTTTAAACTCAACAAATGTCCTTTTGTTCATAAATGTGACACCTCGCATAATTAAATATCGACTGATTAGGCCTTTATTAAATTAAAATAGGTTTCTCATATGGTTCATTCATAGGTTCACTGTCAAAAACTTTTTAATTACTAATCACCCAAGTAAAATTAGACCGGTGCCAAATTTTATCATTCTTAAAATAGATAAATAACTCATGCAAAACATTTAATAAAAACATTCATAGTTTAGAGTTCAAACCATCTCACAATATGTAATTAGAATAAACCAAAGTCTTGCCAAATAAATAATTGGCTAAATCCATAACAAATAATAAATCCAAGACTAGTAAAAATTGTTACAAGTCTGAACTGATAAATGAGACGACCATGGACAACATGTCCAAAATAAATACTGAGAAGGATCCTACACTAGATCTGAATAGAATGAGGAAGCGTCTAATCAACCCCTGCAACCTCCACACCACTGCAGCTCCGCATCACTGGAATAGATAGTCCAGTCTGGCGCCCCTATGGCTGGACACCTAAAAGGTTTTTGAAGATTTTTTATAGCAAGAGTTAGCACTCAAAACATTTTGAGAATACTTAGCAAGTGTTTATCAAAAATATCAAATCGGTAATTTATTACACATTTTAGGTTATCGTACACTCCCTTATGTTTCCTCACCTCTCATCTATTGTGTATGCCTAACTTTCTATACTTAGCCCATCTAGCTATACAACCCTAGATATCTCGAATAAATTATATAACCGATCTCATCAATAATTTAAGTACCCATATAACCCATACAGTATGCTAGATTATTAAAATTTCTCATAAGTCATTACTTCTCCTATCACATTCACATATTTATTATTTAAGTCTTCATGATTAAGTCTTCCTACTTATTTTATACCATATTTCACAACTATTACCTTTCAACATTCAAAATTAAGTCTCACTACTTAATTAACTTAGATGTTCATAATCTATATTACGTCTTGTAATTAAGTCGCTTTACTCAATTTACCTTTCAGATGTATATCTCAATATATATCATCTACCACCAATCTACTATCACACATAAGTGGATTATCCATATGGCGTATATATATATATATATATATATATATATATATATGTGTGTGTGTGTGTGTGTGTGTGTGTGTGTGTGTGTGTATGTATATCCTGCTATAATGTCCTTATATAACTGATTAAGGACCAATGGTTCAGAATGTCTCCTCGAACCTGGAGAGGAATGTCTCATCAAATATAGTTCGGAAAGTCTCCTCAAACTTGGTTCGGAATGTCTCATCGAGCATAGTTCGAAATGTCTCCTCGAACTTATCAATCATTTCCTGTATAAGTACACAATAGGCATTCACAACCCAAGTACTTATATAAAATAGTTGGTATTCACACAACCTACTTATTTCTACGTGTACGTAGTATCTTTCTCAGGCATACTCAACGTACTTATCATTTAAGGATTTATCTCACTATCGTACTTATTTGAGTATTCACACAACTCTAAAGGTCCCTACTTACCCCCTGTAATATAATTTCATATCATTAACCTAATGGTTATACACCTTGAATTGACGTTAAATCATCCCGTAACTCAATTCCCAATTTCTCCCGATATATGACTCAATCATTTTATCCTTGTCGGTTCATATCCTAAGTCTTACACTCAATGACCCTAACGGACCTTTACTACTATACATACCGGTCCCTGTAAAGTCCCCACATATGTATAATATCATTCATAAGGTTCCAATCCATTGTTTCTGAACAAAAGAAACTTAAACAACAAAAGAACCCAAAATCAGTCTAAGTCGAACGATCAAGGATTTGGTCGATCAATCCATCAATCGATCGACATTTGTGGGTCGATCGATCGATCGAGCAGTGACAGACCCAGATTCGTCTTCTTCATGCATTTTCCTCTATTAACAAACCTGAAACTCGCAATATAGTCCACCAAAATAATAACCAGTCATCCTAAACTATTTCTACATGTATAGGGATGATTTCTAACATTCTAACACATTAAATCTTTACATAATTCAGTCAAGAACAAATTAAAACCATTTATTATTAAAAGCCCTAGCTTTTGTGTTCTTCCCAAATGATTAACCATAAACCCGGATTTAAATATGTAGAACATAATATATTTTCTTCTGATTTCAAATCATCTACAGACATTAACACAACTACATGCAATTCCTATCCCAATATGCATTAAATTCATTCTTTTTTCCCAAGAATTGTTCAAAAATCAAATTAACTTTAAATCCCTACACATGGGTATTATAACTTCAATTTAATTCAAAAAATAAACAACTTGCCTCAATAGTGATGATCTGATTCTGAGTTTTACTGAAGGTCTAGGGTGGTTTTCTCCTCCAATCTTCCTTCCCAAATCACTTGTGTGCAACAACTCCTTGAAATCTCCGCCAATTTTCCTTTTAATCCTAGATAATGATCTCTCTTCTATCTCTAATGGCCTCCCTTAGGTCTTGGTGTTATGAACCCTAACCCCAATCTCTAATTATCAGATATAGGGCTCTAATTTTCGAATGTCCTTTAACCTCTATTTTTCAAATGACCAAAATGCCCTCAATAGGTGCCGGGTTGGTCTAAAACTGGCTCGGGACTCTAACTATACCCCCGGGTACACTTTTTCGACTATTTCGACTCTTTCAGAACTAACAGTGACCTCTAAATTATCATTTGAGTCACTTAGAATATATTTGTCATATCCCACCTCAAATTAGTCTACACGCGACTCTGGGTTAGATTAAATCCCATACGCCCATATCACTCATTGTGACGTAAATCAAATACTCATTAATCATTTACCATTCACAATAAGTAAATTTCATGTTGTAATATTAATTAGTATCTATCTCTCGGTTAATATTTTAAAAATCACATTTATTATGAATTCACATTAAATTACGTCGAACGTGTAATGGAATTAAAATGTATTTTTTCCAAATTAATTTTCGAATTAATTATTTTAAATACGCCAAAAATATGGGGTATTACATACTTCTCCCCTTCCAAAGGAATTTCGTCCTCGAAATTCAGATAAGAATCTTACTCATTCTTACGAAACCTTAATCACCTACTCTTAAGGTCAGTATATTTTTCTATCCTCTCTCATCGCGGATAATATTAAAATAATTTTAATTACTTAGGGAGCCCATACACCAAATAATCGTGCGTAACCGCACAATTTTTACGTGAATTTACTAGTCTCAAATTTTAACATAGTTATTATCCCTCAGATATAACTGTATAATCGAATCATAACTAAGGTTCCTCACCCATGTCCTAATGACCAAACATCTCACGACTTCCAACGTTGCGTTAAGTTTCATGTGTCGGATGTCTCGCAAAGAGAAATCCAAATTAGGAACCCCTTGATACACTTCTACCATAATGTTGGCGATCGTCGAGATCCATTAAGACCTTAGTCCGTAGCATGTACCCCCAAAATGCCTGTCTCTGAACATAAAAGTATACTCGTCTACTCCCATGGTATCCAAGACCACAAACCTCACGACACTCTTATTATCACTGGTTTCTTAGCGCTATTAATTCCTGAGTTATATCTCTCCGCTCGATATCAATCCATACTACCATGAATTTCATTGGTATATGTCCCTACTCATCATAATTAAATGTAACCCTACATGCAATATTCGTATATGTATATTTTGCATCCCACTAAAACATATATACTCATATATATAGGCTAGACCCTCTTTCAGGAGACACCTAGAAAAATGATTCTTATGCTGGAACATCGACCCAAAATCTCACTACAACTACCACTATTGTCTAAACCATCGCTAACCAATCAAAATCTCGTCAGTAGTCTACTCGATTCTCATAACTCTCGAAAGTAGTAAACTAACACATAATACAACCATCCTTAGTGTACACCCCCATTCTCTTTTAGGTGACACAATATATATATATATATATAGTCTACTCGATTCTCATAACTCTCGAAAGTAGTAAACTAACACATAATACAACCATCCTTAGTGTACACCCCCATTCTCTTTTAGGTGACACAATATATATATATATATATATACACTAGCGGAATGCCCGTGCCTGAAGGCATGGCAAAAATTTCGAAAACACGTAATTACAAAACGGTGAAAATTTTCGAAGTACGTAATTGCAAAATGGCAAAAAAAAGTATTTTATAACAATTGGCCATAATCTCCTTTGTTTATAAACTATTCACCCTTCTTAACAAACAACAAATAGTCCAACAACATTCAAATAATCGAAATTCATCAAACAAATTCACATATAATATGAAATATACAATATTCGTCAAATAAATTCTCATTGTGTCTCAAAAAAACTAAGTGTCAAAGTTTTAAAAAAATTAGCCAGAGTCCCCTTTGTTTATTGGACTATCCACCCTTCTCACGGGATAACGACAAATCCAATAATATAAAAAAAAACAAATTCGCCTAACAAAAGCTTCAATAAAACAAACATCTTTAAAAAATAAATATATATCAATGGAAGCCCCATGGTAGCTCCGTGGCAACTCCATAGCATCCCTGTAGTAGCTATTACCATAGCAGTCCTGTATTAGCCCCGTAGCAGCCCCATAGAAGTCCCGTAGCAGCCCAATAAAAGTCTCGTAGCATCCCCATAGAAGTCCCATTGCATAAAAATTTATTCCATGTTTGATTGGTCTTGAATTAAAACCTGAAATAAAAAGAAAAAAAATTAGTTTCTTCCCAAAAACATTGTACGTTAGCTATATTGGATGTGGGGTGGGGTGGGGGGTGGGGGGTGGGGAGCAGCATATATGGAGCAGCATATATGCAATATGCATATTGCATATATGCAGCTGCCACCGCTGTTTGCCCATCCGCTGCCACCCAAAACCTCGATCGACAATATTATACCCTTGACGCGCATTGAGTTTGATATTTACATTACAGTTACTGCTGTTGATTTGAATCAGACTTAATATCTCGAGTCGTGGTTACTATGAAGGGCATGTAAGGTTCTTGGACTTAATATCTCCAAGCAAAGAAAGTACTAAAATCATTTCAATGGAATTATATCATCTCGCTGCCATAATTTTCATCAATTCAGTACTGATATTCTATCATGTGTTTACCTATAATATAGAACAAAACATCCATAAATGAAGAAGAATATAGTAGTTCCCAAGGATGTGTTTACCTATTTTCCATAGTCTTAGGCAGCTTCAATCTTAGATTCGTCGGCTTTAAGAACATCATGGCCCCAACAATTCTTTAAGAACATCTTGGTCCCAAAAATTCTTTAAGAACATCATTCATTGATTTTTGCCACCATTCATGATTGCCCTATACATCGTATGAACGAAGCAGATTACCATACATTAAAATCTTATGGAATATAGAATATAAATAGAATACAAATTAACAATTAGGATGAAAATGGGAAAAGGAATGAATTCGTATAATTACAAAATCATTATGATAATAACCATAAAATAAGATAACAAACTAAAAAAAGAATTACCAGTGAGAGGAAACCAGAGCAGTGGTTGTCCTGCCCAAAGTAGAGAGGGAAGGTGGGGGAGGGAGAGGAGAGGGAGGGAGATCTGAGGGAGGGGAGAGGAGAGGAGATGAGAGAACTTTGGGCATGGGAGAGGGAGAGTCAGGGCGGACTGCTGCTATGAAGTCATCTCAGCCCCCCACTCCAACCCCCCACCCCACCCCACTAACCTGCTGCTGCCCCCCCCCCCCCCTCCCCATTTCCGGCCCACTTGGCACCCCACCCCGCCACCACTCAGACCCTGACATCACCCCCTACCTGCTGGTGCGATCACCACTCAGCCCCCGCCCATCACCCCTTGCCGGCCCAACTTGTCACCACTCAGCCCCCCTCTCCACCCCCACCCCACTAACCTGCTACCTCCCCCCCACCCCACCCCACCCCACCCCACTAACCTTCTGCTACCCCCCCGCCCAATGCCCACCTGCTGCTACTGCGTACCTGCTGAAATTCATATCAGTTATCAAGTAAAAAAAAAAGAACGACAGAATATCCATAGAGAGTTGAATATACACGCAATATACACGCATCCATTCGATCCAGACTATACACTCTTATATCACTCAATGTGTGCGATGTGTGCGTGAGTGGGGGAGGAGGGGGAGGGAGCTATCAAGAATCCACTGTTAAATGGAAACATAGACAAAAATGGATCCTTAAAATTGGCATGTACACCTGAATTGCCTACAGAATTCAGAAAGAAACTGAATTGCCTACGGAACATAAGTTGTCTTAACATAATTTTTTTAATTGCTTTCACTAAATGTTCCTATATAGATTTTTGAATTAAAATCAAAGTAGAACTATACTATCAAAACAGAAAGAAACTGGACAAACTTCTAACTCGTGCAAGCTCATAAAATAAAAGACAAACCCATATAGGAAGCAAAAACACCTGCAAAATGAAACCTAAACGTGGTTAGATATCCAAAATTTAACAAAAATATAATTTTACACCCTAAAAATTTTAAATTCAAATCATTCAAACCTTATCTTTCTTCTCCCTGGATTCAGGACTGAGTTTTTTCTTCACTGCATAACCAATTTAAATCATTCAAATAAAATGACAATATTATAAGTGATTCTGAAATACATGTCCAATAACTGATACTTTATTAGATTAAATTTTTTCCAAACAAAATTTTAGGTATGTGGAAACAGATCTACACTAATAAATGCTAAAACCCATAAAAAATATTAGGTATGTGAAAACAGATCTACACTAATAAATGCTAAAACCCAGACATTGAAATGTGGATAACTTCATTAAGATATGTACAAAAACTATCTTCAAACCAAACCAACAAATCAGTCAGAAAAAAGGAGAAATTTTCAAAAGCAGAAATGTGACAACACCCAACAAATATCTTTTACGGTTGCAACCATAAAAGAAATTATTCAGACCACAAAAATGAAAACATAAACAAAAATGATATTAAAAAGGAAAAGAAAAATATCATAATCTCTACATATCAAACAAAACCAACAAAAATCAAATGATTAGTACAATACTTGGAATACCAGTGAAGATCGGGTGAAATCGGGTGAAAAACCGTGGATGGAAATCTCATAATCTCTACAGATCAAACAAAACCAACAAAAATCAAATCATTAGTAAAATACCTAGAATACCAGGGAAGATCGGGTGAAACCTGATGAAATCCAATAAAATCCGATGAAAAATTGTGGCCGGATCCGGTGATTCGTTGGTTGATCGGGTGGGTTGATTCGTTGGTTGATCTGGTGAAGATATGTGGCCACTGAAGAGCCAGTGTAGAACCGTGGACAGATCCGGGGTGAAGATCCATTGCCGCTGAAGAGTCGATGTAGAACCGTGGCTGAATTTGGGGTGAAGATCAGGTGAAGAACCGTGGCCGAATTCGGTGAGGAACTGTGGTTGAGTCATTGGAACTGGGGTGTGGAAGGATTTGGAGAGGGAGGCAGCTCGTAGAGGGAGTGTGAGAGGGAAGAGGGATTTCGGATTTTGGAAGGGGTAGAGAAATGGGAGAAGCTGAATGAGAGGGAGACGGGGGATAGTAGGGTTTGGTTTGTGGGTTCAATGGTGTTTTGTCCAACTTGCCACCTCATAATGTGTACAATCCTATGTGGCACAATCCCAAACCATTAGATCGCTCCAAAAAATTCGTTTTCAAACGTTGATTTTTTGGAATAATAAACACCCCCCTCTCATATAATATAGATATATATACACATACATAATAACGCTACAACTGCCAATGCAACAACTAAACCCGACTCTCTCGCAAATTGCAGTGTTAATAAAGAAAATATTGTGGCTCGCCCATGTCATGCAAAATGTATCTTACACTTATACGAATGTAGAAAAACTCTATCTCCATTTTCCCTATAGCTTTCCTAGTCAACGGTTCATGAGCATAACTCTCACGCTGAAACTGACCCATGATCTGTCGTAATGGCGTACATCTAAGATCTCATTATGTAGTTGCACTTTGCCTTGCTTTGGAAAATCCCTTAGTTTATGGCCTACATCCCCACCCGTGGACCATCGGCACAAAAATTTTCTCTACCTCTGATCACGTCCCTATTGGCCTCCCCCAATGTTCCCTTGGCCCTAATGACCACAAGGAATTGAATACTGCTGTCGCTGAGGACCCATCGGACCCTGTGTGACTCCATAATTCTCGGGCCTAGACTTCCTAGTCCTATCCTCTTGTTAGAAGTCTAACTTATATCTTTGTTGCTCCCTATTGGTACTATTCCTGTCTGCCTCTCGCCCAGACTATTTTCCCTTTTTTTGTTCTGGGAACTCTTAATACAAGTGATCCTACTCTCCACACATAGAGCACCTTTCTGTTTCATTCCCTATCTCTAGCCTCACCGACCATATTGATGAGTCATTTCTCTTAGACCTAGTAGCCTAGACCCTCATGACTACCCCTAGATGTCCTAAGATTCATTGATTATGCTCCCTCATCTTCCGTATCTTTGAAGGATTCATGCAATACGGTGCTTTGGCAATCAATCTCATCATCGGTGCTTTATCGATGACAACTTCATTTCCCAGCTTGCTGACCACCGAGGTGTCGCCTGGAATACGTCCTCGAACTACCTCACCAGTGGAATCGAGTCTAATGTCACTACTATTTCCTGCGAGATCTCCTCATCAATATAGTATAGGTGAATGAGCGACCCTCTCTCAAGAAGAGGCGTCACTACCAAGAGCATCTCCTATCCCGGAATGGATAACACTATCATCCTCTTATAGAAATCTACCATCGCCCTATACCTAACCACCCAATACATACTTGGAATCATGTTGTACCCCTCCATGTTTAACACTAGAAGGCCTGTCGCTATACTCAATCTCATAATAATAGTATATGCTCCTCTACAGATCAAATATATCAATGAACCACTACCCATTGGTGACTCGACACACATAAGGAGACATCCGTCTATCTCTTCTAAACCCATGGCTTGTGCAAATATAGCCTCAATAAATCAGTGTGATGCCCTACTGTCAAATTTAATCCTATCATCAAGCCCATGAATAGGAAACGTACCCTCTCCTGCAGGCGGTGCCCATGGTGTTGGAGGCGTCGTTATATCCCGGACATTATATACATGTCGGTAGTGCAACTGAACTTACTCCTATTGTGGGGTCGGTGCTAATGCAGGAGCTATTATCCCTATTGGGCACCCTGCTGCCGTGCAACTGACATTCATGGGTCGATTGATCGATCAAGCAGCGACAGACCCAGATTCGTCTTCTTCATTCGTTTTCCTCCATTAACAAACCTAAAACTCGCATGATAGTCCATTAAAATCACAACCACCGTCCTAAACTACTTCTACACATATAGGGATGATTTATATCGTTCCTAACACATTAAATCTTCACACAATTCAATCAAGAACAAATTAAAATAATTTATTATTAAAAGCCCTAGCTTTTGTGTTTTTCCCACATAATTAACCATAAACCCATATTTAATTTCATTGAACATCATGTATTTTCATCTGATTTCAAATCCTTGATAGATATTAACACAAGTACATGCAAATCCTATTCCAATATTCATTAAATTCATTCTTTTCTCCCAAAAATTATTCAAAAATAAAATTAACTTTAAATACCTACGCATGCGCATTATAACTTCAATTTAATTCGAAAGAAAAGAACTTGACCCAATATTGATGATCTGATTTCGAGTTTTCCTGAAGGTCTTGGGTTGTTTTCTCATCCAATCTTCCTTCCCAAATCACTTGTGTGCAAGAACTCCTTGAAATCTCCCATAATTTTCCTTTTAAGCCTAGAGAATGATCTCTATTCTCTTTCTAATGGCCTCCCTCAGGTCTTGGTGTTATGAAACCTAACCCCAATATCTAACTATCAGATATACGACTCTAATTTTCCTAGGTCCTTTAACCTCTATGTAACACCCCACGATTTTGGGACTGAGAAATTTAATTTTGGGAGAAATAAAATTTCTTTAAATTGGAGAATTCTAGAATTTAGAATTTGAAGTCCAAAAATAGAGAACATTTCAAAGTATTCCGGATGATGATTTTGAGTGTACCATCGATCCCAGATGGGCCGAGATAGTCGAAATAACTGTCATTGGGTTTTATTTCGGCTCCATAATATTTTTAGTTAGTTTGGCTCGAATTGGAGTAAACGAGTCATTTAAAGTGTGTATTAACATTAAAAACTGGGTTTATTATTTTAAGGGATTTAAAGGCTTACGGATCAAGCCATCGCATTTAGAGAAAGAGAGAAAGAGAAAGAAAAGAGAAAGAAGAGAGGAAGAAGAAGAAAGGAACAGAGAGAGAGGGAAAAGCTTGGAGATTCCGGCCCAAACGCGACACCGAGAACGATCCAACCTCTACAATTCTCAGGCAAGTGTTTAATCTTGCTAAATATTTCATTTGTGTATTTCATTTCATAATTTGTGGATAAGAAAAATTGGATTTTGGGTATTAATAAAAAAACCTAGATTTTTGGGTTTAATCTTGAAATTGATGTTTAAATATGGGTTTGATGGTGTAGAAATGGTTGGGACCAACTTTGGGTTGATTTATTGGCTTAGAATCATGATGTGATGAAGGTATAGGGGTTAGAAGTGAAATTTTAGGGTTTTAAATTCGTGGGTTTCATGAAGAAGAAGAGACCTTTAGTGTTCTACAGACCTGAATTGATTCACCCCTTAAGCGAATCGATTCGGCTTAGGCAAAAGTGGCAGGTCTGCATGATCGAATCGATTCGAACCCAAGGCGAATCGATCCGGGTGGAGACAGAGTCCCAGGTCCTTTGGACCAAATCGATTCACAGTTGGAGCGAATCGATTCGGCTTTGAGACCGAATCGATTCGGGCTAGGCCGAATCGATTCGGAAACAGGGTTGTTTTGTGAATTTTCTCTAGAATGATTTCTAACCCTTTTTGGTTGGGTTTATTGATTTGGGACATGATTATATGATGTAAGGAATATGATTTGGAGATTTATTTGGAGTTTCTCTCATGACGAGATCACGGGTACGTATCGAGTCATTTTGGGGACATATATACATATGTATTGGAGACTATTGTATTGGAATAGTATGGGAATTTCTTTTCGAACGGTAGTTCCATTTAGAGGCCATAAGTGCGCTTATATACGACGTAAGGTTTTGAACTCTTTGAGAGAGAGAGTGGTAAGGGCATGGCTCGAAATCGTAGGCCGAGGTTAGTGCCGAATCCTTATAGTAATAGGATTCTATTGAGATTAAGATTGGGGACCGACAAGAGAGAGTGGTTGCGTACCCTTAGTAATGTTGAACTTGAGGAATAGATTGCAACGCAATAAGATTTAGGGGTTCATAGGAGTAATTGAACCGTAGTCGAGATAGTGATTATATATAGGTGTGTTATTTCCCTAAGTGATGGGATTATGAGATGAATTTTACGATTGAGCTTGAGGTTTGTAGAGTATTAGTTAGGTGCATACCAATAGTCGAATTTAGTACTAAAGATATTGATGTACTTTTTGATATAGATGAGATGTGTAGTGATGGTTTCCTACACTAAACTTTGGGTGATAACCTTAATGTTGGATACATACATATATATATATATATATATATATATATATATATATATATATATATATATATATATATATATATATATATATATATATATATATATATGTTGGAAGACTATTAATATCATAGGAGAAATGGATGAATATGCTTCAAGTGAGGGATTGTATTCACATATCAAGGTAAATTAAATGTGTTGGGACGACAGCGAGTATATTGAGGATTATGTATGCTTATAGCCAAGTTTATAAATATTATACATACAAACGAGATGTAGTGTGTATATATATATGTGGATATGTATCTGTATAGATATGAATACATGGGTATATTTATGTTGTGAACATCTAAACCGTATGTGATGGTTTAATTATATGATGTAATCATATGGATGTATATATATTGTGAATGTTAATGATATATATACTTATGTGGTGAAGCATACCCCGCCCATGCTATCATCGGGAAGTTTGCCCATTGACGATGAGCACCCTAGCTCGAGGAGCAGAGTGAGGATATTCCACAGGTCATAGTCGTCCATTGTGTTATTATGTGATTTACATTCTTTGGGGTGAGACATGGTGGGTATGTTTCGTCTCATTGACCAGTTAGGAGCTATGATCGGTTCTCGGGATGTCGTGTGTGTGTGTTGGCCCCGATGTCGGTGATATTGAGTCCGACCGTGGCCCCCAGGATGGTATATGAGTAATGCCCTGGAAGATGATAGCATGGTGCAGTATACTGGCGATATATGGCCAGTTATATTATGTGGATGGCCATTGCACATTATATATGATATGTACACTTGGCTATGGGAATGAATGGTTATATATATATATGGTTAGAATAAATACCTATATATTTATATATCCTACAGTTGAAAGGATATGGAATTCCTATGGAGTACATCTTGGACGATTATGGTGTACCAGATTGTTGGGGGTTGATGTATCACACATAAGGAATACTTCGGTTACATCATCTCAAAGTGATTTATTGGAGATTTTGAGGTTACTCTTAGAGAGTAATCTAGTTTCAGTAGTTATAGAAATAGAAATTGTCTGTATGACATAATGGATCCCTATGATCGACATTGTCATGGAGTAGTGTATCGGGGGGGGGTTCCTTTTTTAGATTTCGCTCTGCGATATGCCCCACGCACGAAATGAAAAACAATGTTGAGAATAGTGAGAAGTTTTATCTTTTATACTTATATATTTGTAGTATGATGATGTGGAGGACATAATGGATCTCTAGGATCGATATGGTCAAGGAGTAGTGTATCGAGGGGGTTCCTTGTTTGGATTTCGCTTTGCGAGATGCCCCACGCACGAAACGCGGTGTCATGTTGAGATTGGAGAGAAGTATTATTCTTATTAGATGGTGTATGATAATTTGAAAATAAACTCTGATAATAAAGCGTAATGTTAATACGTAATGTATTACGATTGGTAACTTTTTAAGTTAATAATTGGTATCGTTAAAGCCTCGTATGGCATATATGTGTAAATGTAATTAAGTGTAATTGGAATGGGAAAGATTCCTGGGTTATGTTAGGAAGGCAGGTCTTGGGGGTATAGGCCATGCCTATGGTGAGTTAGGTTGTCCTTATGGGTGGTGTGGTGACAATTATTTTCAACACAAAATAGATGAGAAAAGCGCAATCACCAAGTAAAATAAGAAACATAAATGCCAATCACCCAATAGGAGATGTACGTGGTTCAGCAAGAATGCCTACGTCCACGGTGGTGCAGTTAGTATTAATTCTATGTACAATAGGAGATGATCAGTCCTCTTATCATTTGGAAGTGTGCCATCCTTCAAATAGTCCCTTAGAGGGTCCATCCAGGTGGGTGCTGACTCAATTTGGAGCACATGTTCCACGCTTGGTAGCTCGTTGTTATGGTTAATGCTCGGAAGAGCAAGGAAATCGATAGGGATTGTTCTTTTTAAGTTGGAATCTATTATCGAACTTAGGGCTTCTAGGGAATCATCATGGTTGTTCTGTCCTCTGGGAAACTACTGGACACTGACTTCTTCAAAGTTGGCCATTAGCCTTTTTGCCAAGGCGAGGTAGGCTGCCATTCTTTCATCTTTTGCATTGTAGTCTCCATTTATCTGATTGGAGGCTAATTGTGAATCACCGAACACCTATAACTGCTTTGCCCCTATAGTCTGTGCCTTCTTTAGGCCGACTATTAAATCCTCATATTCGGCTTTGTTGTTGGAGGCTTCAAATCCAAGCCTGATTCCTTGTTCGAGGATTGTGTCCTCTAGAGTGATAAGCACAATGCCTACTCCTGCCCCTTTTGAATTGGAGGCTCCATCAATAAACAGCTTCCAGACTCGCTTAGTTGCGTGATGCTTTCTTTGCAACACGGGTTGAAGTTGGTCAGGAGGCTGCTCGCGTGTGAATTCGTCTATGAAATCAGCAAGGACCTGCCCTTTGATTGCGTTCCTTGGTTGAAATTAGATATCAAATCTTCTGAGCTCGATTGACCATTTAGACAGTCTACCCGACAAATTTGCTTTCCTCAGGATTGCTTTAAGGGGGTGTGACGTAAGGACGATGATAGTGTGAGCTTCAAAGTAGTGCTTCAACTTCCTCAAAGCCACTACAAGTGCAAATGCGAGCTTCTCTAGTGGTAGGTGCCTCTGCTCGGCCTCTAATAAGGTCTTGCTCGTATAATAAGCGGGGTGCTGGATTCCTGCTTGTTCACACATCAACGTAGAACTGACAGTTTGGTTGGAAACAACCAGGTATAAGTACAAGGAATCTGTTTCCTGGGGTATGACGAGCAGTGGTGCTAAGCTGAGGTAAGCCTTAAGCTAGTCCAATGCTCACGAGCAATATCGATTCCATTCTACTGTTTTATTTTCGTTTAGGAGTTGGAAGAAAGGCTTGCATTTCTCGGAGGACTTTGAAATAAAACGGTTCAAGCCAGCGAGCATACTAGTGAGTTTCTATACGTCCCGGATTGTGCGAGGAGGTTGTACCCTGTTTACTGCATCGATCTAGTCTGGGTTAGCCTCGATGCCTCTCTTACTGACAAAGTACCCAAGAAATTTTCCTGACTGGACACTGAAAGAACACTTGCTTGCGTTAAGTTTCATTCGGTACTTCCGAAGGATTACGAAGGTTCTTGATAGGTCTGAGAGGTGGTTTTATTTCTTCCTGCTTTTGACGAGCATATCATCGATGTAGACTTCCATGGTGTCTCCCATTCGGTTCTTGAACATCTTGGTGACCAGCCGCTGGTAGGTTGCCCCTACATTTTTTAGCCCGAAGGGCGTGAACTTGTAACAGTATAATCCAACGATGGTGATGAATGCTGTCTTGTCCTCGTCTGGAGCGTACAAAGGGATCAGATGATACCCTGAGTATGCGTCCAGAAAACTCATTCTCTCGTGAGCTGTTGTGGCATCCACTAGTTGATCGATTTTCGAAAGAGGGAAACTATCTTTGGGGCATGCCCTATTAAGGTCTGTGAAGTCGATGCAGACTCTCCATGTTTTGTTGCTCTTTGGAATTATTACTGCGTTGGATAACTATTTGGGGAATTGGACCTCCCATATGGATCCTGTATCCAGCAGTTTTTCAACTTCTTTTTCCACGACTTTTGCCTTCTCGGGTGCAGTTCGTCGTGCCTTCTGCGTGATTGGTTTGAAGGTGGTGTTGACATGCAGCTGATGACAAACCATACTAGGATCAATTCCAGGCATCTCGTATGGTTCCCACGCAAAGACGTCTATATTACTTCTCAGCAGAATCGTCAACTCCTTCTTTTCCTAATCTGTGAGAGAAGCTCCAATCAAGAAGATCATGTTATCATCGCTATCTCTAGCTGTGACTTCCTCCAAGTCCTCGATGACCCGTTCATAGGGGAGGATCCTGGTCTCCTCCACTCCGGGCTTTTCGTATTTTAACTGCTATTTTGAAGGTATCAAACCTTCTTGTTCTTTAACTTTCTCGCTGGACTTGTCGGCCTTCTTCTCTGGTCTCGGACGAATGGCTGCTATGAAACACCTTCTTGCCATCGCTTGATCTCCGTGGATCTCCATTACACCTCGCTCGGTCATATATTTGAGCTTCTGATGGTAGGTCGAACAGATTGCCTTCATTGCGTTCAGCCACCCTCTGCCGAGGATAGCCTGGTATGGCGAGTCAATGTCGACCACCAAAAACTCAATCATTTTAGAGGCATTTCCTGCCCTTACTTGCAGCACGATCTTTCCCAAGGTTATAATCACTTTTCCAGCGAAGCCAACTAAAGGGATAGTAGCTTCCTTCAGGTCGGCGATGCTTAACTTCAATGTTTGAACAGGTCGAGATACATTACCTTGGATGAGCTTCCTTGGTCAACGAGTAACTTGTCGAAGTCATAGTTCGCTATCCTGAGAGTAATGATTAAATCATCATGATGTGGGGTTCTCACTCCCACCAGATTTTCATCTGTGAATATGATATGCTTACTATAGTCGGCGTTATCTGCTCGCTGACGCTTTCCTGACTGTGTCTTTGCTGCATCGATCTAAAAATCTTGCATCACCACTGTAAGCTTTTTTACTCCATTCGAGTTGAATTTTCTTGAATCTACATCACATCGGATGCCCCATGAATTACTGTGAATTCATGGCCGGCATCGTCTTCGAGTACGTTGTCAGGCCTTGCTTCTCTATGGGCAACAACTTTCTCTGCCTTCTTTTCCACGAATTCGTTCAAATGCCCGGACTGGGCCAGCTCTTCGAGGTGGGACTTAAGGTCCTTCCAATGCTCAGTCTTATGTCCTCCCTATTTATGGAAAGCGCATCTCAGCGCGTTGTTTCTCTTTGAGGATTCTCCTCCCATCTTTCTGGGCCACTTAATAAATGGCTCGTCTTTGATTTTTGAGAGAATTTTGTAAATTGGTTCTCTAAACATAGTGTTGACCGCCTGAAATGCTTTTGCCACATCGTTGCTGCCTCCGTTCTTGGAGCCATTCTTTCCCCCATTCTTTCCTCCTTTCTTCTGGTTCTCAGTTTTATCATTGCCTTTGGTAGCGAGCTTAGCTCGACCGTATTCCCCTGTTCTGAGGCGAGGCACATCCTCCACCTTGGCATATTTCTCGATGCGAGCCATCAGGTCATCGATGGTCATGGACTCTTTCTTTGTCAGGGACTGGTACAGAAGGGAAGAGCTGGGTAGCCCAATTTTAAAAGAGGCCACTGCCACTTGCTCTGAGCAATCCTTGACCTCATTGAATAACTCAAAGTAGCTCTTCGTGTAGTCTCGGAGGGTCTCTTGACGCATATTTTTCATTATTAGCAAAGCATCCATCCTTTTGGGATGGGAGCTACTAGTAATGAAACGGGCCGTAAAGAGCTCGGCCAGGGACTTGAAGCTTCTGTTTGACTTGTGGGGGAGCCTTTCGAACCATTTGTGTGCCTTATCATGCAGGCTCGAGGGAAAAATTCGGCACATCAGTGCGTCTCGATGGTTCTAGAGGGTCATGGCTTGCCTGTACTGCCTGACGTGATCAATGGGATCAGTTTTACCATCATAAATCTTGAACCTTGGAATAGAAAATTTCTTGGGGGCTTCCTCTTCTTCTATTTCCCTTGAGAAAGGTGATTTCATCTGAGTTTTGAGAGCTCACCTAGCGAGCTCTCGGGTCGATCTGGTACCGTGATGCGCATGGTGTTGGTCCATCTCCCTTCGAACCATACTTCGTATGTTCTCGTTGCTACGAGTTGAGCTCTTATAATTTCGAGCTAGTTGCAGTTGCTCGAGTAGGTCATCCTCTGACTCGTTTCCCTCAACTTTCTGGGACCCACATCTAGGGCTCCTTCCTCGGCTACGAGACTTGCTCGCCTGAGGGCTAGGAGTGCGATACGGACGTTGCTTGGTACTACTATTGAGCTCTCTCTCCATTCTTTCTAATCCTCTTTTTAGGCGATCATTCTCAGCTTCGTGCTTGTGATAAGACTTCCTCTGCTCTTGGAGCCTCACCTCATATGCATCAATCAACTTGGATATTTGTGTGGACCTCGCTGGTCCTTGGCTATCTTTTGAGGCTGGCCTTTCTAGAAGAGCCCTCTGATCTGAACGTCGAACTTTAGATCTGATGCTGTGAGGAGAAGGTTGTTCTTGGATATCTCCTACCTGAGGAACATTACTACTGTGACCAGATATTTCAAACTTCTTTGTTGGTGTGGGCTTTCTCAGGGAAGATAAACGTTCCCATAGACGACGCCAATTGTGGTGACAATTATTTGCAACACAAAATAGATGAGAAAAGCTCAATCACCAAGTAAAATAAGAAATATAAAATGCCAATCACACAATAGGAGATGTATGTGGTTCAGCAAGAATGCCTACGTCCACGGTGGTGCAGCCAGTATTATTTCTGTGTACTCCGGGGAATGTTTACAGAGAATACACTGCGGGTCTTTTACCCTAGACCTAGGGTTTATTATATACATATCTGTCTTCGGGGGGTGGGGGTGTTGGACTCCCCCACATTTACCATCTTCTCCTGGAATATCTCTATTTTAGAACATGGGAGAAGACTAAGTTAAAACTGAATTAATGTTAAGGAGCGAAGGGCTTGGACTTTGGGCCATTTTAATTGGGCTACTCGTCCAGGCCTGTAATGCCAATTTCGGGTACCCACAGGTGGGGTAACTTAATCAAGATTTCAAGATGCGAATAGGTGCGCGCCGTCAGATGAGAGGTGAGTTTGGGGTTTCATGAGAGTTCGACTCCACTTTAATTATGAAAGAAATGCATTTATATTTATTATGCACGGTTAACACACTTGCTAAACATTTTACAACTCAGGCTCTGACCCATTTATATGCTGTTGTATAGTTGCTCAACCAAATTTCTAATTTCGCGTGTTTATCCCACGACGGGGACGTGATTCCAACTCTCGTTTTCTTAATTCTTGTTTAGAGTGAACTTCTTATTTTTCCCTTTTATTTACAACCTCCCATCACCTTTTACAATTTTATTCCGAAGTAATAAATCGATTAAAATCTATCAAACACTCGAACACTCCCTATGGATTCGATACCCGACTTACTGTTATACTTGTATCGCAAGTTCTGTCGTAATTTAGGTTTTTGTATTAACCCGGTGAAACTAATTCAACGATTAGCATTTTGACACGGCGCTACTTTTCACGCTTAATCAAAATGGCGCCGTTGCCGGGGAGTGTTTTGTTATATATTGTAATTGTATTATTATTTTGTTGTATTTTTCTTTTGTATTTGTATTTTTTGTTTTAAGCTTTTTTGCAGGATTTGGACATTTGAGCACTAAGAAATGCTTGAATTTTTCGCGCACGCATTATTTTGTGGAATTCGCCACTTGAGCCTTTGTTAAGGTAAGCATGTCTTATTCCAATTTTTCTGGTAATCCTAATGATAATTCTCAAAATTTCGATAAACCTATGACTTTTGGTCAATACTTACAAGCCCAAAAAATTGTAACATCTAAAATGACATTGGGTGAGTATTACGAAAGTCAAAGTATGGATTACATAAATTTTGGGAATGATCATTTTGATTTTGGGTCGCAAGATCCTTATGATACGAATTTTGAAAATAATTGCAATCATTTTCAAAATTCTAATGTTAATGATTTTGATTGTAGTCCCGAGAAAATTTTTCAAAATTCTCATTTGCAAGAATCCACACCTTTCCCTATGACTTTCGGTGAGGGCTTGCACATGCTTGAAAACGAGAAAATTGAAAACTGTTATCGGGAAAAAAATCATTGTTGGGAACATGAGTTGGATTTATTATTCGAATCCGACGACGATTTCTCTTTTGAGACTTCCGAAGTCGAGGAATGTTTTGAACCAAATGATGAATTTTTGCCTACTTTGGAACAAACCATCTCTCATTTGGACCATGGTACAATAGTGAATGAAAATGAGGAATAAATGGACGTAGTATCCATTTGCAATTAAAGGGTTTCTTCTTTGATTCTCAAAGAAGAAAGTTTCATTGCAAATGATCCTATTTCCTTCGAAATTCAACCTTCAAGCGATGATAATTCATCTCTTGAGATTGATTTTTTTCATCCCCATCTTTATTCTATACCATCACACCAATTTTAGTACCCGATGAATCGGTTCAAAACTTTAAGTTCCAAACCTTTTCACCGATGAGGAGTACTCGCTCAGGTCGCCTTCCATGAAGGCATCTTTGCCTCCATGTGTGCCACCTCCTATTCAATTTGAAAGTTATTTGGGAGGAAATTCAGTTTTGTTGGAACACGAGGCCTCCAATTTTAAAACTTAAACAAAAGTGATTTCCTTTTATAGATATGCGGAAGCGAGATGGTTCACAAAAACAACAAATTTTAATTTCTTCTAAATTAAAATAAAACCAAGTGAAATAGGATGAAACACACACATAAATTAAATTTCACTTAAACCAAATTAATTTAACCCAAGTCCAAGAAATTTGCCTAAGTCATATTTTTCAATATTACCAAATTAGGCCAAACCAATTTTATCAAATTAAGTGATGACTTGAATTAAATTAACATAAACATTACCCAAATTAATTTAGTACCAAATTAAACAAGTAGTGATATAGATCAAATTTTATCTTGAATTACCTAAGCATGCATCTAAGGTGAATTATATGAAAGATAAAATAAACAATAAATCACTACGCCGCGATGTACGAAGAAAAACTCACAACGGGAAAAAACCTCGGACGGCCCTAGCCTTAAGTCCAGTAAGTATGGTATTTTACAAGTATAAGCAAGATGACTTTCAACACTCGACTCGACTCACTTCAAGCCCTGAAGCGTCTTCTTGTACCGACCTCCGCTTAGTTGATAATCCTGAACTCCACGGTAATCTTGGAATCCACCAATAAGGAACTAGGAAGCAACCGTCAAACACACATAGTTCCTTTCACCATGTGAGAATGCCGCAGCCAAAACATGAACTTATTCTTTATGGGATATAGAAGGAAACCCAAACGAACTCTTCAATAGGTAAAGTAAACCGGTGACAAAACTCCAAGGAATGTATATATATATATATATATATATATATATATGTATAAAGAAACTTGGAATAAACAAAATGGCTGAAATAAAGGTGTTTAAAGGATTTTTCTTGAAAAATAAACACTCAAACAATGAACTTTTGAGTTTTGAGTTTTTGCTCTCAAACTCTCTCTTAGAGATGGAAAGATATGAAAATTTTGGGTTTTCAAAGTTGGTTCCCTCACTTCATAAGTCTGTCAAAAGTTAGTGGGGAAGAGTAGTGGGAAAAGTGGGAAAAACTACTCAAAACTGCCATTTTAATTTCTCTCCTGAAATCTCGTTTGAATAAGATTTCGTTCGAACGCAGTCTCGTTCGAATGACCCTTCTAACAAAGTTCCATTGGCCAATGGGGAAATCTCATTGGCAAACTCGTTCGAATGACATTCTCGTTCGAACGACAAACTAGTTCGAATGACAATATCGAAAGAAATGCCAGAAAGTATAAATTTTGATTTTTAGCCAAGAAACTTTGTTTTAAAGTTTTAATAAAAGTTTCTAAAAATAAACAACAGTTTAAAAACAAAATACACCCATATAACTATTGTTCCAAGCTCCTATATATATATTAAAATTCATTCATACCTTACGAGCAATGGAACCATGTTGATGACGTAGAAACAAGGCACAATACATACGACATTTCATGAAGCTTTAATATCTTCGCCTCTACGTCTTCAATTACCCCGTCATAGGCTTGAATGGGTACCATTGAAAACTATCCTATGACATAAGTGTTTTTGTCCGGAATTGAGCCAAAACTGCATTAAGACTCAATCAGAGAATTGTGTCCTTACAAATCTCCCCCTTTGGCTATTCCAGGACAAAAACCAAACAAAAATTCTAAAGGACCGTCAAGCTCTACTAGACACAAACATCCCATTCAATACTTGACACAAGACCCAAGGATTAATAGCTTTATCGTTGAAAGTTGCCACTTAGAAGAATTCCTGCACACTTAAGCAAACTATCAAACGCATAGGGAATGTCAATATATTAAATGCAATTAAAATAAATACTCCCCCTAAATTAATTCTCCCCTTTATCAAAACAAATGACCTACTTAGAAAGACGTCTCCCCCTAAGATAAATCTCCCTAAACTAAGATACGATAACAATAGGATTATATACCATTTCTCCCCTATCATTCTCCCCCTTTTTGTCCAGGAATACACAAAGGATAAAACTAATTTAAACATGATGCATAAAGTGATAAGAACATGAAAGCATATAGGCAACAAAAGCATAACTAATCCATACAAGTATTAATAATACCAACTTTGATGCGAAAACAATTAGACAATGATACCAATTTGACAAATAAGATTCTAAGCATGTGATATCAAACAATGGACGCAACAAGATAGATACCAATTATGAATTAAAGCATAGAAGGACTAGATAGCAAGGCAAAGACAAAAAAAAATATCAAATATATATATACATAATATATACCAAATAGACCCGAGTACACATATATAGATATAAACATCAAAATGACACACACAAAATATAATATGACTCTTCCACACTCTTATAGCATAAATGTGTCATATGGAAACGGAAGTGAAGGGGTGTGAGCAAGATTCTAATGAATTAAAACCCAATCACTTAAACGTGTTCACGTAGTTCGCATTTGATTGCAAAACTTTATCAACTAGAATTTAGCCTTTATGTGACATAATAAAGTGAACTAATAAACAAACAAACACAATGCATACAATCCTAGCATGTTGATGATTCTACAAACCAATAGAGTCATCACATTGTAAGCGCAACTAGGATAAACGAACATTGTGCATACCGTTGATATACCAGCCAATCGCCCTCAATAAGCATATATGTTTTTGAATGAATATATTAAATAAACAAATTAGGCATTGGCAAATTATTTTTCTTTTCATGCCATATTTTCTTTTAGGCCTTTGGACCACGTATTTCTTTTAGGTCCAATCCAAACGGTGGCTTACTATTCGCAAAGGATAGTAAATCCTTTCAGAGCCCTTCCCCGTGCACAATTATATATATTATTTTTATATCACACAAATCTCACGTGCAACGGATTTTGACATGCACTAGTCCTCCTAGGTCACAAATATGTAGAAGACAAGATTGGTAGGAGAGCACCTCACAAAGCTCAAATATAACATGTGACGTTAAGGTTCAAAAAGCTCGTGCATGTGTGTAAAGGCATATAAAAGTGAATCCATTAAGCAAGTTAAACTTAAGCTACTCCATGTAAACATGATAAAGAACATTTTAAGGATTAAAATTCTAACCAAAAGTTCTTATCACATGGTAGCGAAATGAGGATTCAAACACAAACATATGCCACAAAATGTGTGTAAAACCAAAATACACACAAAATAAAATCTTTTTGAGTTTTTCAAATTTTTAACCAAAAATAAAAATATTTACTCAAAAAACAAACAAAAATCATTTGTGTTTTTCATTAGGCCTAAATTACTAAAAGGTAAAATACAAATGATAAACATAAATCTTTTTGTATTTTATATCTAAAGCAAATCAAAAGAAATATAATACAAATGATAAACAAGTCATGATTTCTAGCATGAGATATGAACTAAAGCAATGAATAGAAAATGACTAAACATGCATACACCTAGCAATGATATATAATGTAAAGCACAAAATGCTAGAGTATGCAAACAACTAACACATTCAACCTTTAGATTTATCAAGTGAGGTTTCATGTGAAAAGAAATGAGAATCAACAAATCTACTATCTAGCGCGTCTAAAAATGATTTTCGAACCCATATAGATGTATATTTAAAATGATGGGATTTAGGAACTAATGAAATGCTAGACATAGACTTCCTAGGGATTCTTTTAAGATCAAAACAAAATGACCTAATGTGACCTTTCCTACCACAATGCAATCATGTGTAAACACGAGGAATGTTACCTAAGGTGTAACCTTTTCTAAAGTCCTTGGATAAAGTTGACCCTCTAAAACAAACAATGGTTTTAGCTTTAGCAACAAAAGTATTTGAACAAGATGAGCTAGAACCATTACAATTACTACTCGAGCCAAGTAAGTCACTTTTCATTTTTAAAATTTTGGACTCAAGTAATAAATTAGGCTCCTCAAATTTACGGAACTCCTTCTTTAAATTTTCTAAAACACCTAGAAGGTTATCACGCCCCCCTCAATGTGAGCAAACATGTCCCTAAGAGTCTTTTCCCGACTATCACTCTCTTTCTTGGACATTTCTAAAACATTAAAATTTTGATTTATGTCCATGAGCTTTTCAAAAAAATATCTTTTTGAGATAGGGAGATTTGAAAAAACTCAACTTTAGTTTCAAAACAAGAATTTTCATTTTCAAGAAATTTAATTCTTTTTGCAAATCTCAAATTTAATTCTCTTAATTTTTCATTACACTTATTAAGCCCATTAAATTCCTCTAGAATAGAAAAAACTTCATTATCATTAGAAGTGGACAAATTATCATTAAGACGTCCCATCGAGAGATACAAAAAAATGAGAGTGAGTAAAAAAATCAACGACCTAAAAATATAAGGAGCACAAAAAATATAAAAGCCGAAAAATGGATCTTGGACGCGATAAATTAGCGCTCTGGCTCTGATACTAATTTGTTGGAACATGAGGCCCCCAATTTTAAAACCTAAATAAAATTAATTTCCTTTTATAGATATACGGAAGCGAGATGGTTCACAAAAACAACAAATTTTAATTTCTTCTAAATTAAAATAAAACCAAGTGAAATAGGATGAGACACACACATAAATTAAATTTCACTTAAACCAAATTAATTTAACCCAAGTCCAAGAATTTTTCCTAAGTCATATTTTTCAATATTACCAAATTAGGCCAAACCAATTTTTATCAAATTAAGTGATGACTTGAATTAAATTAACATAAACATTACCCAAATTAATTTAGCACCAATTTAAACAAGTAGTGATATAGACCAAATTTTATCTTGAATTACCTAAGCATGCATCTAAGGTGAATTATACGAAAGATAAAATAAACAATAAATCACTACGCTGCGATGTACGAGGAAAAAGCCACAACGGGAAATAACCTCGGACGGCCCTAGCGTTAAGTCCACTAAGTATGGTATTTTACAAGTATAAGCAAGATGACTTACAACACTCGACTCGACTCACTTCAAGCCCCGATGCGTCTTCTTGTACTGACCTCCGCTTAGTTGAGAATCACGGACTCCACCGGAACCTTGGAATCCACTAATGAGGAACTAGGAAGCAACTGTCAACCACACATAGTACCTTTCACCATGTGAGAATGCCACAGCCAAAACACGAATTTCTTCTTTATGGGATATAGAAGGAAACCCAAACGAACTCTTCAATCGGTAGAGTAAACTAGTGCCAAAACTCCAAGCAATGTATATATATATATATATATATATATATATAAAGAAACTTGGAATAAATAAAATGGGTGAAACAAAGGTGTTTAAAGGATTTTTCTTGAAAAATAAACACTCAAACAATGAACTTTTTCCTTTTGAATTTTTTCTCTCAAACTCTCTCTTAGAGATGGAAGGATATGAAAAAGTTGGTTTTCCAAAGTTGGTTACCGTACTTCATAAGTTTGTCAAAAGTTAGTGGGGAAGAGTAGTGGAAAAAGTGGGAAAAACTACTCAAAACTGCCATTTTAATTTCCCGCCTGAAATCTCGTCCGAACAAGATTTCATTCGAACGAAGTCTCGTTCGAATGACCCTTTTAACTAAATTCCAGTGACCAATGGGGAAACATCGTTGGAAAACTCATTCGAATGACATTCTCGTTCGAACGACAAACTCGTTCGAACGACAATATCGAACGGAATGCCAGAAAGTATAAATTTTGATTTTTAGCCCAGAAACTTTATTTTAAAGTTTTAATGAAACTTTCTGAAAATAAACAACTGTTTAAAAACAAAATACACCCATATAACTATTGTTCCAAGCTCCTATATATATTTATATATATATATATATATATATATATATATATATATTTATATTTAAATGCATTCATACCTTACGAGCAATGGAACCATGTTGATGACGTAGAAATAAGGCACAATACACACGACATTTGATGAAGCTTTAATATCTTGACCGCTACATGTTCAACTACCCCGTCATAGGCTTGAATGGTTACCATTTAAAACTATCCTATGACATAAGTGTTTTTGTCCGGAATTGAGCCAAAACTACATTATGACTCAATCGGAGAATTGTGTCCTTACAAGTTTTTTTTGGAACCCATGTGTACCTTTCCCCCTTATTATCCAAATCACCCATCATCCGCCCAAAATTGATAATTAGTGATGGTTCACCTTTTCCATCACCCACATACCTTCCGTTGTTCAAACGAAATTCCTATATTCCGTGAGGCATGCATGAAAAGGAGGGTCCACCGTTGATCCTCCAAAGTCAAATTGTATTTTGGGTGGACCCTCAAAAATTTCAACTTCTAATGTATATTTAGTTAGGAGTTTACATGGTATATTGTACATAGTTACTTTATTTTTCTTTTCACTTATTGTCTAGTGGAATTAGTTAAAGTTTTATTTCTTCTTTTTTGTTATGCCTTGGTACTAACATATTTTGTAGAATCTTTGGACTTGTAATTTCCGGAGATCATTCCATCTTGGGTAATATCGATACTTTCCTCTCTTTAACTTGGTTCTTAATTTACATTGAGGACAATGTCAGGTTTTAAGTTAGGGTGTGTGTGATATTTTGTCCATTCATTGGTAGTTTCCATAATTTGATTATATGTTAATCCCAAGTATGCTTTTCTTATAAAAATTAATATTTGCAAAAATATTTTATTTATTTTTTCTCTTTCTTGAGCCTTTTGACTTAATTTCCTATGATAAATTCAATAATTGTCCTATCCAATTGCTAATTCAATGATGCATTTTTTATTTCGTTCATGTTATTAAACTATAATCCTCAAATTATTCAATATTGGGAATAAATGCATAAATTAAACCTTGAAAACCCAGGAGCACTTGAGAATATTTTCTAAAATCATTCGGTAGGACAATTATAGCTTGGTATCTTATTGTTGCTTTGTGTACATAAAAAACCTAGCGAGCTTCGTGCTTTTCTTCATTTCCAAGTGCTTATATATTATGTAACAACTCGCCTAATTAAATACCGGGTGATCAGTCATTTATTAAATTAAAATCAAGGTGAACGGTTGGTTCATTCTTAGCATGACTATCGCAAAATAAAACTTCCAATTTAAACAACCCAAATAATTAAGCTAAGTGTCAAAGCAATTTAAAGTCTCATTTTCCTTTATTAAATACTAATATGAAAACCTTTTTAATACCCAACAGTTACGAATCACATACATACTAAGGATGGCAATCAACACACCAGAATTCAACCATCTCGATAATTCAAACCAAGTTTAAGAACCATAAATGAAATCATCCCCACAATAGTTAACTCCCAAGGAGTACTAAATACTGGAAATATAAATAAACATAAATCTCTGATAAATCCAAACGGAATAGGAAATCGAGCGACACATGCCCTAACTATATACTACTAAGGTAAGAACAGAATCAATGATGAGGTCATCTAAATCAAAGGCCTGCAACTCCCACATAAGCTACAACAGGTCCAGTCCAAAGAACCTAAGCATGACGCCCCTGTGGTTGGGCACCGTTAATACATACATACATATATATATATATATACATACATATATATATATATATATATATATATATATATATATATATAAGAGAAAGAAATGACAGAAAAAGGGTCAGAGCCCGAGTGTAAAATAGTTTAACAAGTCTTTAAAATGCTTACCCGTTAATATCACAACCATGTTAATATGCGACACTCTCTTGAGAATGCTCACCTCTCATCTAGTGTGCACTCTTACCGTTCTACTGATCTCAGAAGTCTATATAACTTATTCCCATGAAGTTTTATCCCGAAAAGTACTAAGCCCATGATATTTAGTTTTAGAAAATAATTATCTTCCATATTCTTACGTTACTTAGAACCACTTAGTTACAGTTACAAAATTCACGAACACTTGTTATAAAGCTGAAACATTTATTCATTACTTAACTACTTATACACACAGTCAAAAGTTTCCATATATATATATATACACTATCGGCACCCCACATAAATCTATGGTGCTGGAATACTCTGCTATCAAGTCCCCATTTCACTCATACTAAGGGAAATACTAGTTCGAAATCACTCTCGAACTGTATTAACACAATACGCATAAAAATGGAGGCGAAGGATAGTTCCAAGTCACTAAGAAGTTAGCACATACCTCTCACGTCTATTAGGACCGTCTGACTATCATTCTCAGATAAGGAATCCTATGTTCTAGGGTACAAGTCAATATCCCCCATAAAGGTCCAATCGAGATAAGACTGTCCCAGCGCGGGAACCTCCGTGATAGCAAGTATCTCGGGTATGATTTTTACACAGATACATAATATATGCACAGTCACATAGTCATATATTTAAATATTCACATTTTCCAATTTAGGTGCGCTCACGACCCATAATTATAATTATCCGTTCTTAGCACAAATTACTCAATTATCTCGCATAATTGTTTTGTTTATTTTATTCCCATTTATAATTTATTTCATACGTACTTCTCATATCTCGAAGTATTCAAACTCACTAAGTATAATTTCATTAGGTATACCCTCACTTACCTTCTGTTCTAAATCTTTCACGAGTCTCAATCTTTTAGTAAACGTACGCACAATTTCTAATGTATGAATAACTCCCCGTTAACCCACAATTTCATCTCATATTAATTTCACTCAACAAGGTCTACTTAGACCCTACTGGCCTTCTTCATAACTCATTATACTATTTAATAGATATTCAAGGGTTCCCAAGTATTTTATCCTCATTAAACAAAAATGGGAAAAACATGCGATTTCCAGGAGGGATCGATCGATCGTGGAATGGGGTCGATCGATCGATCGATCAAGCAGTTCATGCCCAGTTTCTGCAATTTACAACCTACGGGTTCAGTCATTATAACACCTAGAAACCTCTATAATTTCGTACCAAACTCCCATCAAAGTAATCCAAATGTATTAGCAATGTCCATAAACAAGTTCTAACGTAACGACGTCAATAAATCCTCAACTAATCAATCAAAAAGGGGTTTCATTGTAGATTTCTTTATAAAACCAAAATTTTCATGAATAATCACAAACCTCTATTTAAATCCAAATTTTCTTCCCTAATATCATACTAAACTCGGGGTTAATCCTCTATATATGATCTAGACTTTAGACTACATGGATTCTCCCTACAACACATATAAATTCTCTTCCAAAACATATAATTCTTCAATTAAAACATATGATTTTCATTCCTAGACTAACATGGAAGGTATATTAACTTGGAAATTAGCAAGATAGATATTTCCCTGGGATTCAAGGATCTTATTTGTTGATGAAAAAGATATAATTGTGTTCCTCATTGTGCGATCTTCGTTTTGGTGGTGGTGCAATCGGGTGAGTTATAGGCCTTGGATTGCTTGGAAACTCTTCACCTTCTTCTCTATTCTCCTTACATTCTTCTCTAATGGATGGGCTTAGGTTTTGTGTTTGTTAACCCTAAGAGACAACTCCAAATGGATAATATATACTAAGAAAATTCCTTGGTTTAATTACCCAAAAATATAAAATGCCTATAATACCCTCCCGGGATGTCAACTAGGCCTAAAAATGCCTCAAGACCCGAACTAAACCCCCGGGTACACTTTTCTGACTATCTCGACCCTTCCGGACACTTTGGCGCACTCAAAACGACAATACAGATAACTTATAATTTATTCACTTCTATAATAATAATTTAGTCTTGACACGACACAGGCGCATCCGGACTTAAATTTCCAAAATTGCCCTTTTATTCACTCGTGACAATTTTAATAAAATCAATATAATGAATTACTTTACTCATATAGTAATATTAAATAAATTCCCAATAATTACTAACTCACGTTACGCTAGTAAATATTAAAAATAAAATTCCGGATTAATATAAAATTAATATCTCAATCAAATTTAAGAAATCCCCAAAATTAAAAGCCATAAAAATACGGGGTATTACATACTTCACCCCTAATAACGGAATTTTATCCCGAAACTCAAAAAATAAGGTATGCCTTGTAAAAAGATCTAGATACTTTACCAATACTCAAAATGGACTTTTGGGTAAGGCGAATTTCTAAAGTCCTCCCCGCCTCACAATAAGTTTATTTAACACTCTCAATACCATCATTTATAGAGTCATACCTTAATAATGGCACTTCAAATTGTGATCCAATCCGTTTCTATTCACATAAGACGAGCCTACACATCATTATACCCCATTATCTCAATATTATTGGGTGGTCGCACCTCACTATGTAACAATTACTCGTATTTATCCAAACACAAAACTCCCATTTTGAGAGAAACCGTACGAACATTTGATCACTCTTATTAGTTCTTCAAATCTCGATTTTTGGCGACGTAACTCTTACGACATTCAAAAGTCACCTAAAACAGTCGTGGTAATTCCACCACAATCAGCATACTCTAACGCGGCTGATCAAAAATTCTGATTATCCACTCACCTCAAAACAACTAGAGGGAGAATAGTTATGATTTTTCCACAAAAAATTTCAATAAGCAGTTTATCCATAATAAACAGGTACGAGTGCTTCCACAGAACTCTACTTTACTAAATGTCAGTTGCCAGATACATCCGTTGTGGAAATGAAATGATCACCATGCATTCAAAATTATTTTCACCTGTTTCCACTAATCTTTAATCACCTCACCTACTCCCCAGCTAAGGGTGACACAACCTACTCAAAACGAAACGTTATCCCCATTTCTTGTCGAAACTCTGGTCTGAAGGTGGGGTTCAATGATACCATTACAATTCAAAATAATACCAGGAAGAACCTCTTACCGACGTGATTCTTATTTTCAAAGAAAGGTTGGGGCACACTGTTTAAGAGTTTATACCACCCAAAAGAATAATAATCACTTTCTTTTAGGACAACTTGTTCCACACATTCGAAGGAACTCGTGACCTTTCCTTGAAGTTGGCACCCGTCCAAGAAATTTCACAAAATTGCTCTCTTCTATTTTAAGAATCGTAGGTTGGCTACAAAATTCTATGATTGATCCTCTCGTTCCAGCTGATTTATATCTATGAGTGGTGCCCGCGGAGACTACTCACTATGTCCCGCCCAACATCGACATCTACTTGTACTGATTCACATTAACTGACACTTATCACTCCCCTTATTTTCTTAACGTCTATCGAAAGTTTCGACCCATGCACTTTTCTCTACGATGTGCACTGGTAAACCTGTATACCTTACTAACATCATCATTCAACCTACGCGTAAGCCACTTTCAACCCTTGGCTAGGTAAAACTCCTCTCCGAGTGTTTTTCATAATAGTTAAATTTTATCCTTCTCAAGGAATACCCTTAAATGGCTTCCCATAGCCTTCCAACTAAATTTCTGTTTGCGACTCTGATCATACATATATGTATGGATTATCGTCCTTCACACCATACTTAATCCCCTCTACCAGTTCCACTTTATTATGTTGTTCTCACAAACATATATTCCACGCGTCTATCCCCACGTCCCTTCAACTCGAACGATTCAAGCAATAGCTAACCAGGATGCCCACACACCCGATAAACTATGCATACCAGTAAGCATCACCTACGCTTCACACATAACACCCAATTCTTTGTTTCCCTTATAACACAACGTGGTTACACCACTTGGGTACTCTCAAACCTCCTTATAATCATTGCACCCTTTTATTGGGTGATAAAACAAAACTTCCAATGTTTCCTTACCACACAACTGGTTCCATTGGCCTTAAATCGTCACTTAACTTTAACTTAATGTCATAATTACCGGCTCCTATGACGACCGAGGTACTATACTCATGGACTAATGACCAAACATCTCTCTACTTCCAACCTTATGTTACGTTTCATGCTTGGGATGTATCGTATAGAGAAATCTAAACAAAGAACCCCCCGATACACTACTACCTAGCATAGCCGGTTATTGAAATCCGTTGGGTCCTCCGTCCATAACCTATACTCTTATATTCCATCTCTTAACAGAAAAACTATAACTCCTCCCGAAATTTTTATTGAAACAAGGAACTTTTCACTAATTTCACTATTGCTTAGTATTGGTGGTAATCACATTCCATAAATCTCGTACGTATACAATCGGGACTCTCAAAATTCCATTCCCAAACATATGAATATAAGTCTTAACTTTCACATTCCAAAAGGGTAAATATAACAATGCACTTCGCCTACACTAAGTCCTGAGCGTTACATGTAATAATGAGTGAAATATTTCCGTCCAATGGTAAACCTAATACACACTGAATCATAATAACAAAATCCCTAAACACCCAAGGATTAAACATTTACGTACCACTATACCTTTCGAAGTGTCTATAATATATAATATGAGGGCGAACCCGACCCTCTCGCATGTGAGGTATTGCTAGAAACAAAATATGCTGCACTAGGGAAGCAACCTCGATAGCATTGCAATCACTGCCCACTATCGTTTTAACCATTTCCCTTGCAAGCACCATACCCTTGTCATTATTCTCGCTTCGAATTTTTTTAACTCGTGTGGTTTTACTCTCCACAAAATACCTCAATACATAACCCACTTATCTCCTGTCATACTGACCCTATTGGGGTTGTCCTTCTCTCAAACTTAAATAATCTCAATCCTGATGGCTACCCTCGTCATTCCCTTAGCTTTGTTGGCCCTAAGGAACGTGTTACTGGCTTCAATAAACCTTACTGAATTCACCATTACTTGGTAAGAGTTCAGTTATCCGAATCATTTAAATGATCCCCCCGATGGGTCTCCCCTTTGCGGTGCATTGCTAACTTCGTTTCATCTAGTCTCATTCTCCAATAAATATTTCGATTACTTTAGTTCCCTTCACATAAGAGAGTTAACATCTCTACGGACAATACGATACATTGTCACCATATGGATCGACTGTCCAACAGAATTCTCTTTAAGTGTTGTGAACTTTTCTCACGAGTTAATCTCCCACTTGAAATCTTCTCTACCATTGGTATCCACTTCCTCTGATACAAGAGTTGCTAAAAGTTTAAATTCATTTACAAATGAACCCCTGTCCGGACCTTCCGTGATGGGTTCAGAACAACGTTCACATCTTATTCTAAACAACTGATGAAGGAACGTATGGTTAAACTGTACCTAAGGTCCTCCCATTGACGAAATATTTCGCTATTAAATGTGGTGGTTGACTCCCACTCTTATAACTTTGCTCCGACGAGCCAAGAAAAATTATACTCCGAATTTTTCACTTCCAGTTAACCACCCTCCTCCATATGCCCAAGCTTTTGAATGTATTACCTTCATTGTGTAACACACATAATTCCCGCATTTCCAAAATTTCCGCTAATGAATCTCCTCAATTTTCCATTTGACCCTTTCCCAAGTGTTCTACGTTGGGTGAGTCTAATTTTGACATCACTTTTGACTACAATAGCACTTGGAATTTGGAGGCTACGTCCTAGCCATCTTTACATTCCTGGCCTCTCGTGCCATAATAGGGGTGACCTCGACTACGGTCATCATCCTCGAACATACTTCACAACCTCACTAAGCCCAGTCTCCCGCTACTCGCCCAACGGCCCTCCTCTGCCATACTTCATTTTTTGAACACGCCCGAACGTAAATATGATTCACTAATATACACATGATAGAAAGAGAACAAGATCACACCAAAGAAATCAACAATCCTAAACATAGGGCTCTAAATCAAAGAAAGCTACGTCGGAAGCATAATAAGCCGCACAGATCCTGAAGCACACTAGAACCTGGCTCTGATACCACCTGTAACACCCCGCCTAATTAAATATTGGGTGATCAGTCCTTTATTAAATTAAAATCAAGGTGAACGGTTGCTTCATTCTTAGCATCACTGTCTCAAAATAAAATTTCCAATTTAAACACCCTAAATGATTAATCTAAGTGTCAAAACAATTTAAAGTCTCATTTTCCTTTAGTAAATACTAATATGAAAACATTTTTAATACCCAACAGTTAATAATCACATACATACTAAGGATGGCAATCAACACACCAGAATTGAACCATCTCGATAATACAAACCAAGTTTGAGAACCATAAATGAAATCTTCTCGACAATAGTAAACTCCCAAGGAGTACTGAATACTGGAAATATAAATAAACATAAATCTCTTACAAATCCAAATGGAATAGGAAATCGGGCGACACATGCCCTAACTATATACTACTAAGGTAAGAACAGAATCAATAACGAGCTCGTTTAAATCAAAGGCCTGCAACTCCCACATAAGCTGCAGATCGTCCAGTTCAAAGAACCTAAGCATGATGCCCCTGTGGCTGGGCACCTGTAATACATACATATATATACAAGAGAGAAAGAAATGACAGAAAATGGGTCAGAGCCCGAGTGTAAAACAGTTTTAAAAATAGTTTAACAAGTATTTAAAATGCTTACCGGTTAATATCACAACCATGTTAATATGCGACACTCTCTTGAGAATCCTCACCTCACATTTAGTGTGCACTCTTACCATTCTATTGATCTCATAAATCTATCTAACTTATTCCCATGAAGTTTTATCTCGAAAAGTACTAAGCCCATGATATTTAGTTTTAGAAAATTATTATCTTCCATATTCTTACGTTACTTAGAACCACTTAGTTACCGTTACAAAATTCACGAACACTTGTTATAAAGCTGAAGCATTTACTCATTACTTAACTACTTATACACATAGTATAAAGTTTCAATATATATATCAATCACTCATATAATATAAATATACTATCGGCACCCCACATAAATCTATGGTGCTAGCATACCCTTCTATCTAATCCCCGTTTCACTCATACTAAGGGATATACTAGTTCATAATCACTCTCGAACTATATTAACACAATACGCATACAAATGGAGGCAAAGCATAGTTCAAGTCATTAAGAGGTTAGCACATACCCCTCACGTCTCTTAGGACCGTCTGACTATCATTCTCAGATAGCCTATACTAAGGAATCCTATGTTTTAGGGTACAATTCAATATGACCCATAAAGGTCCAATCGAGATAAGACTGTCCCAGCGTGGAAACCTCCGTGATAGCAAGTAGCACGGCTATGATTTTTACATAGATACATAATATATGCACAATCACATAGTCATATATATAAATATTCACATTTTCTAAATTAGGTGCGCCCATGATCCATAATTATAATTATTCGTTCTTAGCACAAATTACTCAATTATCTCGCATAACGGATTTGTTTCTTTTATTCCCATTTATAATTTGTTTCATACATACTTCTCATCTCTCAAAGTATTCTAACTCACTAAGTATAATTTCAGTAGGTATACCCTCACTTACCTTCTAGCCTAAATCTTTCAAGAGTCTCAATATTTTAGTAAACGTACGCACAATTTCTAATGTATGAATAACTCCCCGTTAACCAACAATTTCATCTCATATTAATTTCACTTAACGAAGTCTACTTAGACCCTACTGGACTTCTTCATAACCCATTATACTATTTAAAATATATTCAAGGGTTCTCACATATTTTACCCTCATTAAACAAAAATGGGAAAAACTGCGATTTCCAGGAGGGATCAATCGATCATGGAATAGGGTCGATCGATCGATTAAGCACTTCATGCCTAGTTTTCTGCAATTTACAACCTACGGGTTCAATTATTCTAACCCCTACAAACCTCTATAATTTCATCCCAAACTCCCATCAAAGTAATCCAAATGTATAAGCAATGTCCATAAACAAGTTCTAACGTAACGACATCAATAAATCCTCAACTAATCAATCCAAAAGGGGTTTAATCGTAGATATCTTTATAAAACCAAATTTTGCATGAATAATCACAAACCTCTATTTAAATCCATATTTTCTTCCCAAATATCATACTAAACTCGTGGTTAATCCTCTACATATGATCCAGATTTTAGACTACATGGATTCTCCCTACAACATATATAAATTCTCTTCCAAAACATATAATTCTTCAATTAAAACTTATGATTTTCATTCCTAGACTAACATGGAAGGTATATTAACTTGGAAAATAGCAAGATAGATACTTTCTTGGGATTCAAGGATCTGATTTGTTGATGAAAAAGATATGGTTGTGTTCCTTGTGGTGCGATCAACGTTTTGGTGGTGGTGGCGGTGCAATCGGGTGAGTTATAAGCCTTGAATTTCTTGGAAACTCTTCACCTTCTTCTCTATTCTCTTCACCTTCTTCTCTAATGGATGGGCTTAGGTTCTGTGTTTGTTAACCCTAAGAGACAACTCCAAATGGGTAATATATACAAAGAAAATTCCTGGATTTAATTACCTAAAAATATAAAATGTTTACTATACCCTCCCGAGATGTCAATTAGGCCTAAAAATGCCTCGAGACCCAAACTAAACCCCCGAGTACACTTTTCTGACTATCTCGACCCTTTTGGACACTTTGGCTCACTCTAAATGCCCATACATGCGACTTATAATTTATTCACTTTTATAATAATAATTAAGTCCTGACACGACAGAGACGCGTCCCGACTTAAATTTTCATAATTGCCATTTTATTCACTCGTGACAATTTTAATAAAATCAATCTAATGTATTACTTTACTCATATAGTAATATTCAGCAAATTCCCAATAATTACTAACTCACGTCACGCTAGTAAATATTAAAAATAAAATTTCGGATTAATATAAAATTAATATCTCAATTAAATTTAAGAAATCCCCAATTTTAGAAGCCATAAAAATATTGGGTATTACATATTACTCTTTCTCTTTTTTCAAAAACGTATCTTGTTGACGATATCATTTTCTTTTCATTGATTGCATATTAATTGAATTATGACTTGAGCATGATTTTCAATGGTGTTGAGTTCCGAGAATCACATGAAACTTTAGGATAGGATCATAGGCCCTCGTTGATGTTTAACCCTCATGACCTTACCCTTACCCTTATACATGTCCCTAGTAAACCCCGTTGAGCCCTATAATGACCTTTCTTTTCATCCCAAACACCCTAACCAACTCCACATTGGAGTTTTACACCATACATTTTATCTTTCTTACCTTTGTTTGGAATGATATTTGGGATTAAATGATGTTATGTAGTGTGGTTGCAATTTAAGCATGAAAAGAGTGAGAAAAGAAGAAAGTGTAGTGAAAAAGAAAATGAAAAAAAGGTAAAAAAAGAGAGATGAAGAAAAAAAAAAAGAAGAAAACAAAAGAAAAAGTGAGAAAAAGAAGAAACGAAAAAAAGAAAAAAAAAAGAGAAAAAGAAAGAGAAATTTGTATATATTTTTTATAGTGATTCAATAATCCTTGTTACTCTCTCGATTGATATATTTAATGCTTGTTTGGAAATCCTTGTTACTCTCTCGATTCAATAATCCCTATTGCCTTAGAAAATACAGGTTTTAAAATTCGCAAATGAATATAAGCATGGACTATCAAAACAATCAAAGTGCAAGCATAATCCATCAAAAAATCCTATTTTTAAATCTCAAAACTTGATTTGACAAAACAATCTTGAAGGTTCTAAAACATACTCTCGTGTCCCTTTAAAATGAATACCGAATCTTTAATAACAATTAAAACAAGTATGGAATAAACAACGATACAATTAACGTGCCAATATTAGCTAACTATGATAAACTTCACCCTACTCCTAATATAAGAATCAAGCTACCATAATGAAAGAGAAATTGCAAGAATGAGTAGAGATCTTCATTAATAAACCAAACTTACAAATAGTTCTCTCACAACAATCTTCAATCCTCTAAAAAATGATAAAAACTTGGCCCTCAAATTGATTACAATCACTTAAAGCTGCTCCCCGAAATCATCCATGAAAGTCCTCTCTAATTGTCTACGAAATTATGAGCCCAAGGGTCCTTTTTATAGGACAAGTGGTGAGGTATTTGAGTTGTGGTGGGACTCTTTCTAATTGGCCGAATGGTGTTGGTAGCTATCTCTCCACCTCTTTAATATTTGGATCGTGATAAGGGACGGAATTTCCCCCCACTTGAAAACTCTTATCTTTTCTTGCTGAACACGCATGCCGAGTTTCGTCGAAATCGGTGAATAAAAATTTCCGATTTTTTGTGCAAAAGCAACTTTTTTCGAACGACCATAAAAATCAACTTTTTCGCGCCTTTTTTGAATTGATAATCAATTTGCACCAAATTCCATCATTATCTGCAAAATTTCACTAGTCAACTTTTTTCACAAATTAGCACAAGAATATTATAAAATTATCGAAGTGCCCATTTTTTTACTTAAAATTTCCATTTTCAATATGAATTCAATCATTCTCGCATTTTTTCCTCTTTTAAACAAAATATTCCTAAGAACTTATTAAATACACTAAAATGGGACTAACAAAGTATAAATTTGGGTATAAAATAAACAAAATAATGCACTCATCAAATACCCCCAAACCTAAACTTTGCTAGTCCTCGAGCAAAACTAAAAATTAAAATCAAACTCACTTTCGTAGGAATCAAGATTGCACTTAGCATGTGCAACAAGCCGTTAAACCCCGAGGTTACCCTTGTGGACGAGTTTTGTCTCGTGAGGGTTTGCAGTGAATATACCCACAAAATTCAAAAACTTGACTCAATACAAAAGACACAAAAGTAATATAACCAAGTTTGAATGCAAACTTCATAAATACAATAGAACTTCATTTTTCAATCTCAACTTATCGTGGTGTGTGCATAGCCAATATAACCGTCCATTTCAAAAGAATTGATCGTTACATTTCTTATCCGAAATTTTGTTTTGATTTTAAGATCTCACGGAATGCATTCACAATCGAACACTCAGAAATGGGTTATTTTCTCTCAGTATATGTGAATAAAAGAGTAAATTTATATGAACAAATTTCACATATGCATGATCAAAAACGGATTTTTTTTAATGGATGTGTATGATCTCATGAATGGAAAATCGATTACTTTTTGAAAACATTGAATCACACCATAGATCCTATTCATCTTCTCTCCACACTTTAACTAACTTCACTTGAGATCGATTAGGACTTTCTTTGGTTGTATTGTAGGCTCGGATTTTAGCTAGAAAGAATGGCTTTGGAGTTCAAAAATTTCTGAGAATATAGAGATTTTTCGATATTTTGACTTTAATCACTTTTTCTTCTAACTCCATTTGTCTTTTCTCCTTCTCTTTTCAAGCTCACATTTTTTTTCTTCTTTTTTTCCATACTCACATTCTTGCAACCTCATTTTCTTTTGGCCTTTTTCCTACCTTAATTTTACCCTAGTATTCTCAGAAAATAGGTATGGCTTGTTTTTATAGGCTTTAAACTCCTAGTTGGAGTTGGGTAGTATAATGGGTTTTCATCAAAAGGATTATTTTTTTTTGGTTCAAATGGGCTTGTAACGAAATATTGTAAAAAGGTTGGAGTTTAAGCTTATTTTTGGGCTTTCAAACGATGGCCTAATCTCATTTCTAAAGTTTCGTTAATCTGATTTTCGTCTCAAGACGATCTACTAAGACTTCTAGTGCTTAAGATTCACATTTTGACTTTTTGTTTTAAGTAATTGTACAAAACAAAGAATTTGAGATCATCACCGAATTTATCACTGAAGGAAAGATTGAGTAATTTTAACTCGGATTGATTTAAATCTCTCAAAAACGATGAATGACACAAAATCTCATCGGGTTAAAATCTCCACATTTATTCGTTAAGCATATTAACTTTCGCCTCAATATTCATTTTCGATCAGATTATATGGCTAATGTGTAAAAATTTCATAAGATGAGAGATTCATAAATTAATTATATATTAAGAAATCATTTCAAAACTCAATTATATTAAAAATCTTTTTGAATTTTTAAAAATTTTCTGATTTTTTTTTCAAATATATCATCCTTACCCCCAAACCTAAATTTTACATTGTCCTCAATGTATGCTCAAATAAAAATATGGACAAAGAAAATAAAGTAAAGAAGTAAAAAGATGATACATGTTAACTAAAAAATAACCAAAAAAAATACACAAATAATTTACAAACACATGACAATTACCATCCTCACTATAAATTAATAATCGAAATAGTTGTGGGTCATTCCAATTAATAAACTTTATAGCACTAAGTGCCAAAATATCATAAATTTGATAGCATGACCGCACAACACAAATCTCAATCTTAAATCTATGGTCATAATGGTGAGCACCGACATCATCAATAATAAATATATTTGAATCGCCTGAATCATATGTCGATGCATCACATGGAGGTAATAAATTGCAATAAGGATCCAAATATTTATTATCCCTTTTTCGAAAATAGTCAAGTAAAATTGGGGATGCATACTCCACTCCTAAATGTGAGATTTTATGAAAAGCATGGGAAGAAGATGTATCACTGGGTGATACACTTTCTTCATCAAAAACAGGAGGATCGTCATAAATACTTGAAGTATCAGTAAAATCGGATGACGAATCCTCAAATAAATTCTCCCACATATAAAAAGAAGCAGCATTCTGCTCAATTAAATTAGGAGAAAAATCTTGACAAACATCCAAATCATCACAAGTATTACACGTGTCAAGATTGTCAATTTTTTTCTCCTCACAAAATTGATTATCCCCAATTAATTCATGTTTATTTTTAAAAATAGCATCATTATACCGTTTGTTCACCTCTCTCCAATTGATACACTTTAGTGGACCGATAGTAATTACAGGGGTTGGAGTTTCATCCATACCTTCTTTAATTTTTAAAATGACTACTAACCCATCTGAATTGAATTGAAATACGTAGTCATCTAGATTTTCAGTATTTTGTAAAAACACGTCCACATAATCCATTGAGGAATATGAGAAAGATGACGGGATAACAATATGAGGATCACCCATTATAATTTACAACACATGAATTTATTTATTTATTTTGGATAGCTTCTACCCTTTGATAAGGGAGAATTTAAAAGAGGACCAACTACGGTTGCCTCCTCAAATTTCGATTTCACCTCCAGGTAGGTGGTCGGTACCAAGACTCATTAAAAACCACCAATCCTAGACAAGGTGAAACGGAATCGATTTGACAAGTTCGCGTTGGAGTAGCTTTTAATTCTAGCCTCGTTAACAGCTCTTTTTTATTTTTTTATTTTTTTTTATGAAATTTTTACTAAAAAAATGAAAAAAGTAGAACAAACTAGTCCGAAAGTCACAACTTCTTTTAAGAAAAAAAATTGTCAAATCCCCGACAACGGCGTCAAAAACTTGTTGTCAATTTATAAAATACCGCAAGTGCACGGGCTATTATAGAATAGCGAGTGTAAGTACGGGTCGAACCCACGAGGATTTGTCAATTTTAATTATTAAAAGAATTGCAACTGTCCAACTAGATCAAATGGGGTAGAGAATAATTATAAATTATACAAAATAAAAGCAACTACGATAAATGAGAGTAACGCAAGAGATTTGTAAACAATTATGAAATAATTAGGGTTCGGGATCCATTTATCACGTAATTAATATTTCACACTAATTTAATGTTGCCATTCCCTTTTTATAAATCAAATTAAATCGACTCTCGTCGTGTTTAATTCGAAAAATATGACGGTTATGATCAAAATATTTTTAACGTCTCCAATAGACGGCTAAAATCCATATTCCCTTAGAAAATACAGGTTTTAAAATTCGCAAATGTATATAAGCATGGACTATCAAAACAATCAAAGTGCAAGCATAATCCATCAAAAAATACTATTTTTAAATCTCAAAACTTGATTTGACAAAACAATCTTGAAGGTTCTAAAACATACTCCCGTGTCCCTTTAAAATGAATACCGAATCTTTAATAACAATTAAAACAAGTAGGGAATAAACAACGATACAATTAACGTGACAATATTAGCTAACTATGATAAACTTCACCCTACTCCTAATATAAGAATCAAGCGACCATAATGAAAGAGAAATTGCAAGAATGAGTAGAGATCTTCATTAATAAACCAAACTTACAAATAGTTCTCTCACAACAATCTTCAATCCTCTAAAAAAATGATAACAACTTGGCCCTCAAATTGATTACAATCACTTAAAGTTGCTCCCCGAAATCATCCACGAAAGTCCTCTCTAATTGTTTACGAAATTATGAGCCCAAGGGTCCTTTTTATAGGACAAGTGGTGAGGTATTTGAGTTGTGGTGGGACTCTTTATGATTGGCCGAATGGTGTTGGTAACTATCTCTCCACCTCTTTAATATTTGGATCGTGATAAGGGATGGAATTTCCCCCCACTTGAAAACTCTTATCTTTTCTTGCTGAACACGCATGCCGAGTTTCGTCCAAATCGGAGAATAAAAATTTCTGATTGTTTTAGGATTTCACAATTTCTTGCTGAACACGCAAAAACAGCTTTTTTCGAACGACCGTAAAAATCAACTTTTTCGCGCCTTTTTTGAATTGATCATCAATTTGCACCAAATTCCATCATTATCTGCAAAAATTTCACTAGGCAACTTTTTTCACAAATTAGCACAAGAATATTATAAAATTATCGAAGTGCCCATTTTTGACTTAAAATTGCCATTTTCAATATCAATTCAATCATTCTCTCATTTTTTCCTCTTTTAAACAAAATAGTCCTAAGAACTTATTAAATACACTAAAATGGGACTAACAAAGTATAAATTTTGGTATAAAATATACAAAATAATGCACTCATCACTCGCTGCAAAGTAGATGGCCATGTCTCTGCCTGAATCACTAGCGCCACTAGCTATTAAGCCTGAACCTGAGGGAAATGAGTTGCCATGGCCCTCATAGTTGTCACAACTACTTGAGCCACTATCACCACCACCTGAGTTGTAAAAATCATCTCTGGTGGAGGTGGTGGTACTTGTTGCTATTGAGGGTCGTCCCTAGCCTCATCCTGAGCTGCTGCCCTGTCTGCTCGCTCTTTCCTCAGAGGCATAATAAAACAAAATTAGATTGTATAAGTACATAGTTTATACAATTTAAAACAGCATAAACATGTGAATCTCAAGCACGTGAAGATATATACAACAATCCTAATAATAAGGCTCTATTTAATTAAACAATACGCTGAAATCGTAGTAAGCCATACAGATCCTATGGACACTAGAACCTGATGCTCTAATACCATCTGTGACACCCCATCTAATTATATTGGGTTATCATTCCTTTATTAAATTAAAACAAATTTCGTATATGGTTCATTCTTAGAATCACTGTCGAAAACTTTTTAATTACTAATCACCTAAGTAAAATTAGACCGGTGTGAAAGTTTATCTTTCTTAAAACAGATAAATAACTCATGTGAAAACATTAAATAAAGCATTCACAATTTAGAGTTCGAACCATCTCACAATATATAATAGGAATAAATCAAAGTCTTGCCGAATAAATCATCAGCTAAATCCATAACAAATAATAAATCCAAGACTAATTAGAAACTATTACAAGTCTGAACATATAAATGAAATGACCACGGGCAACATGTCCAAAATAAATTTTGAGATGGATCCTACACTAGATCTAAATAGAATGAGGAAGCATTTAATCAACTGCTGCAAACTCCACAGCGCTACAGATCCGTATCCCTGGGATAGATAGTCAAGTTTGGTGTCCCTTTGGATGGACACCTAAATCATTTTTGAAAATATTTTATAGTAAGAGTTAGTACTCAAAACATTTTGAAAATATTTAGCAAGTGTTTATCACAAATATCAAATCGGTTATTTATTAAACATGTTATCGTACACTCCCTTGAGTTTCCTCACCTCTCATCTATTGTTCATGCCTAACGTTCTATACTTAGCCCACCTAGCTATACTACCCTATCTATCGCAACTAAAGTATATAACAGATCTCATATATAATCTATGTCCCCGTACCTCCCATATTGTATGCTACATTATTAACATTTCTCATACGTTATTACTTCTCCTATAACATTCACATATGTTATATTTAAGTCTTTATTAATAAGTCTTCCTACTTAATTCATACCATGTTTCACTGCTATTACCTTTCAACATTCATAATTAAGTCTCACTACTTAATTCACTTAGATGTTAACAATCTATATTATGACTTGTAATTAAATCCCTTTACTCAATTTACCTTTTAGATGTATATCTCTCTATATATATATCATCTACCGATATACTATCACACATAAGTAGATTATCCATATGGTGCATATATATTTCATGCACAATATATATATATATATATATATATATATATATATATATATATATATATATATAGAGAGAGAGAGAGAGAGAGAGAGAGAGAGTCAGGCTCTCCAACATACCTCCTTAAACATACCTATGAACATACCGATTTTTTTAAAATAGTAAAGAAAATAATTTTGAATTGATATTTTTTATATGAGTTCGTGATATTTCAATGTACCCCTGTAAAAATATTTCACTCAAAATAATGTGTTTTGATATTTTTAAAAAATAGGTAAAAAAACTGACACTTTTAAAGGGTAAAAACTATCCGTTTTTTTACCTATTTCTTAAAAATAACAAAAACATTATTTTCAGTTGATTTTTTTTACAGGGGCAAATTGAAATATCATGAACCCATATAAAAAATATCATCTCAAAATTATTTTTTTTACTATTTTAAAAAAAGGGTATGTTGCTAGGAGGTATGTTGGAGAGCCTGACTATATATATATTATAAGTGTATGTCCCACTATAATGTCCTTAAATTACTCTCTAAGGACCAATGGTTCAAAATGTCTCCTCGAACCTGGCTTTAAATGTCTCATCGAATATAATTCGGAATGTCTCCTTGAACATGGTTTGGTATGTTTCCTCGAACCTGGCTCGGAATGTCTCATCGAGCATAGTTCAGAATGTCTCCTCGAACCTCGCTTGGAATGTCTCATCGAGCATAGTTCGTAATGTCTCCTCTAACTTATCAATCATATCCTATCGAATTACACAATAGGCATTCATAACCCAAGTACTTATATAAAATAGTAAGTATTCACACAACCTAATTATTATTGCGTGTGCGTACTATCTTTCTCTCGCATACTCACCGTACTTATCATTTAATGATTTATGTCACTATCATATACTACCATTAACCTACAGGTTATACACGTTGAATTGACGTTAAATCATCCCGTAACTTAATTCCTAATTTCCCCCGGTATACAACTCCATTGATTTATCCTTGTCGGTCCATATCCTAAGTCTTACACTCAATGACCCTAACGGACATTTACTAATATACTTGCTAATCCTTATTAAGTCCGTAAATAAGTATATTATCATTTTTTGGGTTCCCCTCCATTTTTGCTAAACAAAAGAAATTCAAACAACAAAAGAATTCAAAATCAGCCTGAGTCGATCGATCGATCCATCGATCGATCGACATTCATGGGTCAATCAATCGATCAAGCACTAACAGACCATCCTAAAATATTTCTACACGTATAAGGGTGATTTCTAGCATTCCTAACACATCACATCTTCGCATAATTCAGTTAAGAATGAATTAAAACTATTTATTATTAAAAGCCCTAGCTTTTGTGTTCTTCCCACATGATTAACCATAAACCTATATTTAAATTCGTAGAACATCATATATTTTCTTATGATTTCAAATCCTCTACAAATATTAACACAAGTACATGCAAATACTTTCCCAACATTAATTAAATTCATTCTTTTCTCCCAAGAATTGTTCAAAAATCAAATTAACTTTAAATCCTTATGCATGGGTATTATAACTTCAATTTAATTTGCAAATAAACAACTTCCCTTAATAGTGATGATTTGATTTCGAGTTTTGCTAAAGGTGTTGGGTTGTTTTCTCCTCCAATCTTCACTTGTGTGCAAGAACTCCTTGAAATATGCCACAATTTTCCTTTTAAGCTTAGTTAATGATATCTATTCTCTCTCTAATGGCCTCCCTTAGGTCTTGGTGTTATGAACCCTAACCATAATATCTAATTATCAGATATATGACTCTAATTTTTGTAGGTCCTTTAACCTCTATTTTTCAAATGACCAAAATGCTCCCTCAATAGGTGTCGATTTGGTAAATGGCCTGAGACCCGAACTATACCTCCGGGTACACTTTTGCGACAATTTTGACCTTTCAAAACTAACCGTAACCTCTAAATTTTCATTAGAGTCACTTAAAATATATTTCTCATTTCCCACCTCAAACTAGTCTACACACGACTCTCGGTGAGATAAAATCCCATACGCCCATATCACTCGTTGTGACGTAAGTCAAATACTCAATAATCATTTACTATTCACACTAAGTAAATTTCATGCCGTAATATTAATCAGTATCTATCTCTCAGTTAATATGTAAAAAATCACATTTATTATGTAATCACATTAAATTGCGTCGCACAAGTAATATAATTTAAACGTATTTTTCCCAAATTAATTTCTGAATTAATTATTTTAAATACGCCAAAAATATGGGGTATTACAATAAAATCCCGATTTCTTCAAGAAGCTTAGGAATGTTTTATTTCATGAACACTTTTGTAAGATTAACATTATCTTAAATATTTTATTCCATAAAATATTGAACATAAAACTTCTAAAAATCCAAGATTTAATCATTATTTCAGATATTTTATTCCACAAAATATTTAATCATCAAACTTCCAAAAATACATCATTTTCAGAAAATGTCATCTTTAATATTTCAAACCTTGAAATATTTATCCATACATTATTATCTACAAAAATCATAGTTTTCTACATTTTTACTCCATAAAAATGTTTATTATTTCTTTCACTAGAAAACCCATCATCATGTTCATAATAATCCAACTCTTAACATTCGACCATCACAAGACTACAATATACACCACATGGAGTGTTAAATATAAAGAATATCTTATCCCACCTCAAATGAAGCTCTATACCGTGGAAGTCTTGAAATATCAAGGAAGATGACAACCCCCAAGCTCGTAAGGTGGACTTAAGAAGGGTTCTCTAACTCCACCAAGTTTCCTAAGAAAAAAAGCCCCATCACAACCCTCCTTTAACTCCATAGACACTCATCTCCATTTTCTGTAGAACCCCCAACAAACTTGTCCATATATTTTGTAGCTCTACATTAAAATGGTGGAAATGGGTATTTCTATGGGGTGAGTGTAGGTACTACACTCAAGAAATTGGATGGCCTACTGACTATGGATGGAGAGAAATGTTGAGAGAAATGGAGGAGATGATTCATCATTTTGTTAGGTTTATGTGACACCCCACCCAATTAAATACAGTGTGATCAATCCTTTATCAAATTAAAACAGGAATCTCATTTGGTTCATTATTTTCATCAATGTCTAAAACTTTTCAATTACTAACCACTTATCATTTAATTAAGTCGGTGCCAAATTTTATTTTTTATTTACAATCACAACATATGGAAAAATATAAATTAAATTATACACACGCTAACTAAGTAAAAAGATCACAAGATAATATAAATGAATGTCGAATAAAAAGGGTCGACTTCAAACTCAATATAAAAGTCCAACATAAATAATAACCTAAATACAAATTCTGAGTGAACATCTAATGAATTAAAAATGAATCGAAAGTACATATTCTGCAAGCATCCACAAGTTCTGTAGTTACGTATCCCTAGAATAGATCTTCAAGTTGGTCGTTCCTGTGTCTGGACACCTAAAAGGTTTGAAAATATTTTACATATGGGTTAGAGCCCAAGAAAACCTTTTGAAAATATTTCGCAAGTATTTATCACAAGTTTAAAAATGGTTATTGATTACACATGTTTGTTCATCGTACACTCATTTAACTTCCTCACCTCTCAACTAATGTGCACGCCTAATGTCTCCTACCTATAGCTATGTTACCCAGCCAAACTCGGTCCCATCAATAACTAACAAACCACTAATAGGTTTAGCTCCCCATATCGCCTATATAGTACACCATAATATACCCTTTAATTATCATTAAGTCCTTAGTTAAGTTTCTCTTTAACGTTCCCTCGTACCATCCATACGATACTCTGTCGAACTAATTATTAATTAACATCTCCTTCATGTTCTTATTCAATCAAGGATAACATTTCACATATGTTATCGTTCAAACTATTTCATTGAGTTTCTCTACTTAAATTCCATTTTAGATATACGTTATCTATCTTCCCTACAATTTACATAATAGTATATTTAACATTGCTTAGATATACAATATCTAGTCTCCTTATTATCACACATAAGTAAAATACATCACCCATATATATATATATATATATATATATATATATATATATATATATATATATATGAGATGAGAATGTTTGACTGTTTAAAAATATCAACGGTTGGGATAAAATTTATTGGGGCTATCTAAGGGTGTGAGAGTGCACCATGTCAAAACTTAACCATTGTGACAAGTCTCAATTGAGAAAATCTGATAGTAAAATAAAGAGCCACGTGAAGGTTGGCTCCCACTATAACACCCCGTATTTTTGTGCATTTAATATTTAATTAATTCGGGAATTCAACATTACTTGTGTGCCGTAATTTTAATTGAATTAATTATGGCAATATATATTTAAATATTAATCGAGGAGTGAATGGATAATATTTAGGGAAATTTAATTACTAAGTGAATAGTGATAATTTATTTACGTCATTTTGGATATTAATGACATGGTATGTACTTATCTCAGCCAGGAGACGGTATAGATTAATTTGGGTGTGAGATAAGGATTTTTATATATTAATTTAGATGTCAATTCTGAGTGTACGACTGAGTCCAGATGGACCGATATAGTTGAAAAAGTGTACCCGGGGGTAGTAAACGGGTCACGGGACGTTTTTAGGCATAGTCGAGCCCACACGGGGTCATTTGGGTCAATTGGGCTTGGCCCATTAGGCAAAAAACGGGATTTAGCTTAATTAATTAATCATAAGGAAAAGGGGGATGGCTGATTAAAGTTTAGAAAATACTTAGTGGGAGAGGAAACCCTAAGAGGCAGTTAAAGGCAAATTGGGGGACAAAGGAAAGAGCCAAAAGAAGGGATTTCATCTTCAACCTTGGGAATTCACAACTCCAAATCAGATCCTATGAATCATAAGGCAAGTGGTTAACTTGTTGTAGCATTTAATTTGCATTTTGATTCAAATTTATTTGATGTGAGAAATCAAAATTCGTTTTGGGATTTAGAGGGTACAAATATGGGGTTTTCGTAACTCAATATTCTGATTTCTAAATTGTGTAGAAATTGATGTATAATCTGAGATTGTATATATATATGGTAATATGGGTAAAACCATATGAATTAAAAATGAGTTTGAGATAAAGATTTGATGTTGAGATGGGTTAATGAATAAAAATGGATTTTTCCCCAATTTATGAAAACAGTAGAGAACGGAAATTAAATGGTGTTTGTGGACTTTATGGGGGTCCCTTATGAGGTTCTTGGTGTATTTTTTGAAGAAAGGACTTGGTTTAGACTGTAGAAGAAGTTAGGGTTTTGAGTTTTTCATCCATGGCTGACACAGACAACTTGGGGAAGACGATGACCTGTACGATCGATCGATCGAGGGTTGGGGATCGATCGATTCATGGTCGATAAATTCTGGCAGTTCGGCCAGTTTATATATATAAGGGGAATTTAAATTAAATTTCCTTCCTATACCTTATGTAATGAGAAATAACCATAGGGATACAATCTAATCAATTATGAAGGAACATTAATTGGGATTCGAAAGAAATTTATATATGTCACACTACGGTTAAATTTTGGAAAGACTATTTTGAAATAATTAAATATGGATCGAGTGGGCGAGTCCGGGTATATGGGTTGAGTGATACCAAGGCGTTAAATTTATTTAGAGTGAAAGCAAAATAATTTGGAGTCTAGAATTTAGACTTGGGTATTTTTTTATTTCGGGCCATGAGAGTAAGTCCGAATTATATTATATATATAAGGGGTGTGAATGTTATATGAATTTAAAAAGGGAAAGGATTAATTAAGTCAATGTTCATAATAACTTAGAAATTATAGTTATGGCACACTCGGTTATAGTAGGGTAGTTGCAAGGGGATTATATCAGTTATCTACTCATGAGATAAATAACTAGGTAAATTAATCAAGGTGTTAGTAGTGCACATTAGAAGAGGGGTGAGGATGTCCTCAAAGGAGTGTGACACTAAATAAAATATGGAGAGCATGCATATTTACTTATTACTTCAATTAATCATTTGCTAAATGTTTTCCAAATGTTTTGGGTACTAACCCTTGCTATAAAAACCTTTTAGATGTCCAGCCACAGGGACGCCAGGCTTGACTCATCCTAGGGATCCGTTTCTGCAGCGTGTGTGGATGTTGTGGGAGTTTGATAGATGCCTCGTTCTTTTAATTCTTAGTGTAGAGAATTCCTATCAGTTATTCGATCATGTTGCTCATAGTTTTATTCAGTACTTATGCTAGACCTCTTGAGATTTATTAACTATCTTTACTTTTGTTGGATTTTGAACCGATGGTTTATTCGGTCTCTTAATAAATTGTGAATGGTTGATTTCAGTTAATTTTGATTGTTTATATTATTCTGTTTCCGCATGAGTATTTCATTTTAGTTAATGAAAGATAAAACTTGGCACCAGTTTAATTTTCTCACTTAGGTGGTTAGTAATTAAAAAGGCGACAGTGATTCTAAGAATGAACCAACTGAGAAACATGTTCTAATTTAATTTAGGACTGATCAACCGGGGTTAATTAGGCAGGGTGTCACAGATGGTATCAGAGCATTAGGTTTTAGTGTCCTTAGGTTCTGTGCGGCTTACTACGTTTCAGCGTAGCATTCGATTGTTATAGAGCCCTATTATTAGGACTGTTGATTCATTTTTTGCTTGTGAGATATCGTATTTCTGCTATTAGTTTTTGTATAAATTGTGTACTTATACAATTCAATCTATTTTTAGATTCCACCGAAGAGGCAGAGAGCGGAGAGGGCTGAGGCTAGGGATGAGCTCAGGGAGGCTCATGAGGAGCCACAGGTACTGCCACCACCACCACCACCCGAGTTGATCTCCATTACTCAAGTGGCAGTGATAGTGGCTCAGGTAGTCGAGATTTTAATGCAAGCTATGGCAACTCATTTTCCACAAGCCCAGGCACCACCTCCTATTGCACCAGCAGCTTAGGATCTAGTAGGGCCCCCGTCTTGGCAGCGAGTTAGGGAAACCTTTCAAAAGGGTCACCCACTTGAGTTTTGGGGTAGCACCGATGTAGTAGAGGCTTGTTAATAGAAGAAGAATTTTCAGCGCCATCTGGGCATGCTGGAGTGTACCGATGTGCAGAAATAGATGCTTCCTACCTTTCGTCTGTCGAGGGCAGCCTTACAATGGTGGGAGTTAGTTACCACCGTTGAGGAGTGGGATTTGATGACGATATCCGAATTCTAGGTGCGGTTCGACCGTAAATACTTCCCACCAGCGGTAGAGGCTGAGATGAGGAAGAAGTTCAGTGAGTTAGTACAGGGTGATCGGTCAGTGGCAGACTATGAGGAAGAGTTCACCCGTTTGGCAAACTTTGTGCCAAATGGGGTGAGCGATGAGGATCAAAATAAGTTGAGGTTCATGGATGTCTAAGCCTGGAGGATCAGGCAGCATTTGATTGGGAATCCGTCGTTAGTGACGTATACAGATCTCGTTAATGCTGCCCTTGTACATAGCCAGGATCATCGCTTCCATACGAAGGGAAGCAAGAGAGTAGGGGAGCCGAGCCAGCAGGGCAAGGCAGTTATTGGTGGTGACACGAGTGGTACTTAGCAGCAGACTAGCAGTCAGCAGGGGAGTCAGGCTAAGAAATTTAGGCCTGATGGGTTTCGACCGGGAGGACAGGGGTTCAGGTAGGGCAGCCGGGCCCAAATCAACAGCAGTAGGCTCCTTAGGGCCAGCCACATCAGGGCTAAGGGAACAATGGGGGAGGCTAGTAGGGCCGGCCACATTAGGGCCAACGATAGGGGGACGATCAGAAATGCTATTTTTTCTGTGGCCAACCAGGACACTTCAAGAAAGAGTGCCCGCAGAGGGGCAAAGGTCATCAGCAAGGTGCTCAACAGGGGCAACTGGGGCATATGCCGCCAGCAGCACCAGCTCCACCCACCCCACAACATTAGGGAAAAATGCACTACGGACATGTGTATAACGTCTGGGATGTTCCCAATGCTCCAGCACAGCAGGCACTGCCAGCAGTTGACGTTATGTTTCTCATTCATGGTCATGAGGATAGTAAACTTTTTGACACGGGAGCATCTCATTCATTCATTAAATCTAATTTTGTTAAATGGGTCGGGTTATTAGAGACTGCAGGCAGTCTTCATATGTGTTTAGAATCTCCAGTAGGCAGCGGGGTTTGATTCACTCGACTTGTCGGGGGGTGGACATTTTAATTGGGAGGCTTGGTTTAGCAGCGGACCTCTTAGTGTTAGATAAGGAGGGGTACGATTTCATCCTGGGTATGGATTGGTTGGCAGGTTATCGGGCGACTGTGGATTATTACGAGAGGATAATCGTGCTCTCTATTCCAGGACAGGAGATGTTCCTAATAGCGATGTCGCTACCTGAGGGAGGGTCGCACACACACTTGTATTACATCGAGGAGGAAACCTCACAGGAGGTGGTGGTTTCGTTGGACTCAATCCCAGTAGTGAGGGACTTTAAGGATGTGTTCCAGGAAATACCAGGGTTGCCACCTAGCAGGGAAATCGAATTTGTAATTGATTTAGCATCGGGGATGAGGTTGATTGCTCGAGCCCCATACCGTACCCCTTCAAAGATACGTGAATTGAGAGAGAAGATTCATCAGCTCCTGGGTCAGGGTTTCATTCGACGGAGTACATCACCGTGGGGTGCACCGGTGTTGTTTGTAAATAAGTGAGATGGTTCACTCCGGTTATGCATGGACTATAGGGAGCTGAACAAGGTGACGATACAGAATAAATATCCGTTACCTAGGATTGATGATTTATTTGACCAATTGAGAGGGGCGTATTACTTCTCCAAGGTCAAGTTGAGGTCAGGATATCATCAACTGCGTATCCGAGAGGAGGATGTTCCTAAGACCTCTTTCCTATCGCGATATGGATCTTACGATTTCTAGGTGATGCCATTCAGGCTCACCAATATACTAGCAATGTTCATGGACTTCATGAACTTAGGGCGTATCTCGATTAATTTGTCATCGTGTTCATTGATGACATCCTGATCTACTCATGCACCGAGGAGGAGCACGCAGAGCATCTGCGTATGGTTGTACAAACACTGTGGGATCACCGACTCTATGCCAAATTTGGGAAGTGTGGATTTTGGCTACGGGAGGTGCAGTTTCTTGGCGACATGGTGTCAGACCGGGGTATTACGGTGGATCCGAGTAAGGTGTCGGTAGTGAGGTAGTGGGGACAGCCCACGACACCAACCGAGGTGTGCAGTTTTCTGGGATTAGCCGGTTATTATAGGCGGTTCATTAAAGGATTCTAAAAGATTGCGGGCCCTTTGACGAATCTGACTCGAAAAGGGTTGCCTTTCACTTAGAGTGATCATTGTCAATTAGTTTTCGATGAGCTAAAGGACAAGTTGACATCTACACATGTACTTGCTTTACCGAAGGGAGGACTAGAGTATTGGGTTTACACTAACGTATCCCTACAGGGACTTGGGGGTGTGCTTCATTAAGAGGAAGGGCTATAGCTTATGCGCCCAGAAAGCTAAAGCCCCATGAGAGGAATTACCCCACTCATGACCTAGAGCTAGCAACGACCGTTTTTACCTTGAGAATATGGAGACACTCTCTACTGGGGTAACAGTTCACCTTATTCACAGATTTCAAGTCACTTCAGTATCTCTTCACATAGAAGGATCTGAATATGAGGCAGAGGCGGTGGCTAGAATTTGTGAAAGACTACCAGTTTGATATTCAGTATCATCCTGGTAAGGCTAATGTGGTAGCAGACGCATTGAGTCGGAGACCGACTGGGGATATATCAGAAGTCTGGAAAGCGAAGTGGAGAGAGCTTCGATATGAGGATGATGTATCCAGGCCTGCATGTCAGCATTATCCATCACACCTAAGATCATTATACGGGTTGTGAGGGCTCAGGCAGAGGATCAGATCTGTCAGGATGGGGTGAGACAGTTGTTAGCCAAGGGATAAGAGGGTTACTCGATCAGCTTAGAAGGATGCTTACGCCTTAATGGGAGGTTAATTGTGCCAGAGGATGAGGAGTTGAGGCACGCTATTATGACAGAGTCCCATGGTTCGAGATTTACGATACATCCCGACGAGGATAAAATGTACCAGGATATGAGGAGGTAATATTGGTGGGAAGGAATGAAATGGGACACAACAAAGTTTGTCTCGAAATGTGCCATGTGTCAGCTCATGAAAGTTGACCATCAGAGACCATCAGGGACGCTACAACCGCTAGAAATTCCCATGTGGAAGTGGGAGATCATCTCGATTAACTTCATTACAGGATTACCTGCATCGCAGAGGGGTCACGATTCGATATGGGTCATTGTGGATCGGTTGAACAAGGTGTCCCACTTCCTATCGATTCGCACGAACTTTGAAATGATGCGTTATGCGTAACTATTCATAGTAGAGATTGTTAAGATGTACGGGATGTTGATAAATATTATGTCCGACAGAGACAAAATTTTTGTGGCCCACTTTTGGCAGAGCTTTCAGGAGGCCATGGGCACAGAGTTACGTTGAAGTACAGCCTATCACCCACAGACCGACGGGCAGACTGAGAGAGTCAATCAAATATTGGAAGACATGCTTAGAATGTGCATTTTAGACTTTGGGGGAGGTTGGGAGAAATATCTTACTTTAGTAGAGTTCGCGTATAACAACTTTTACCAATTCACGATTGGCATGGCAACGCTCGAGGCATTATACGGGAGACCTTGCCATTCACCTGCTTGTTGGTTAGAGGTGGGAGACAGCAAGCTATTAGGGCCAGAGATTGTCCAGGATACTTATTCCAAGATAGAGTTGATTCGAGGGAGGATTTGGATAGCTCAGGATAGGCAGAAACGTAATGTTGATGCTTCACGAAGACATGTGGAGTTAGAGGTTGGGGACCAGGTATTAGTTCGGGTGTCCCCTATGAAAGGGGTGATGAGGTTCGGCAAGAAGGGTAAGTTAGTACCGAGGTACATGGGACCTTTCTCTATTATTGAGAAGGTGGGACCGGTAGCATATAGACTGGGATTGCCAGAGCATCTTCAGCTGATAAACGATGTGTTCTGTGTAGCATCACTGAAGAAATATCGAAGGAGTGAGAGAGCCTTCTGGAACATTCCACTCGAGGAAATTGATTTACAGCCAGACATCTCATATGAGGAGAGAGCGGTGGCTATTCTGGACCATAGTGAGTGGAAGTTACGATCCAAGGATGTTCCACTAGTTAGAGTACAGTGGGGTCATCACAACGTTGACGAGTCTACCTGGGAGCAGGAGGAGGATATGCGGGAACAATATCCAGAGCTATTCACCATAGGTACGACCTAATTTCGGGGACAAAATTCCTTTGTAGGAGGGAGTATGTAACACCTCATATTTTTGTGCATTTAATATTTAATTAATTTGGGAATTCAAAATTACTTGTGTGTCATAATTTTAATTTAATAAATTATGGAAATATATATTTAAATATTAATCGATGAGTGAATGGTTAATATTTATGAAAATTTAATTAGTAAGTGAATAATGATAATTTATTTAGGTCATTTCGGGTATTAATGATGGGGTATGTACTTATCTCAGCCGGGAGTCGGTATAGATTAATTTGGGTGTGAGATAAGGATTTTTATATATTAATTTAGATGCCAATTCTGAGTGTACGATTGAGTCCGATTGGACCGATATAGTTAAAAAAGTGTACCCGGGGGTAGTAAACGGGCCACGGGACGTTTTTAGGCATAGTCGGGCCCACACGGGGGCATTTGGGTCATTTGGGCTTGGCCCATTAGGCAAAAAACGGGATTTATCTTAATTAATTAATCATAAGGAAAAGGGGGAGGGATGATTAGAGTTTAGAAAATACTTAGTGGTAGAGGAAACCCTAAGAGGCAGTTAAAGGCAAATTGGGGGACAAAGGAAAGAGCCAAAAGAAGGGATTTCATCTTCAACCTTGGGAATTCACAACTCCAAATCAGACCCTATGAATCATAAGGCAAGTGGTTAACTTGCTGTAGCATTTAATTTGTATTTTGATTCAAATTTATTTGATGTGAGAAATCAAAATTCGTTTTGGGATTTAGAGGGTACAAATATGGGGTTTTCGTAAATCAATATTCCGATTTCTAAATTGTGTAGAAATTGATGTATAATCTGAGACTGTATATATATCTAAAAAGATGGGTAAACCCAGACGAATTAGAAACGAATATGAGATAAGGATTTGATGTTGAGATGGGTTAACGAATAAAAATGGATTTTTCCCCAATTTATGAAAACAGTAGAGAACGGAAATTAAATGGTGTTTCTAGACTTTATGGGGGTCCCTTATGAGGTTCTTGGTGTATTTTGTTGAAGAAGGAACTTGGTTTAGACTGTAGAAGAAGTTATGGTTTTGAGTTTTTCGTCCATGGCTGAAATAAACAACCTGGGGAAGACGATGACCTGTACGATCGATCGATCGAGGGTTGGGGATCGATCGATCGATGGTCGATAAATTCTGGCAGTTCATCCAGTTTATATATATAAGTGGAATTTAAATTAAATTTCCTTCCTATACCTTATGTAATGAGAAATAAACATAGGGATACAATCTAATCAATTATGAAGGAAAATTAATTGGGATTTGAAAGAAATTTATGTGCGTCACACTATGGTTAAATTTTGGAAAGAATATTTCGAAATAATTAAATACGGATCGAGTGGGCGAGTCCGGGTATATGGGTTGAGTGATACCAAGGCGTTAAATTTATTTAGAGTGAAAGCTAAATAATTTGGAGTCGAGAATTTAGACTCGGGTATTGTTTTATTTCGGGCCACGAGAGTAAGTCCGAATATATTGGTTGGAGCGACACCAAAAGTAATTTGCTTAATTAATGTGCGAATTTATTTAATAATTAGAGTTGGGCCATAAACTCATAATAATTTGAATAGGCTTGTGTTAGGGACTTAGTGCACGGTATAGCCGGGATATATATATATATATATATATATATATATATATATATATATATATATACGGTGTGCGATATACGGTATAGCCGGGATATATATATATATATATACGGTGTATATATATAGTATGTCCATTAATATCATTGGCTAGATATTATTATTATATCGACTCTAGTGCTATAGGAGGGAGGTTGCGCGTAGTGGATGAATCCCCTAGCTTGAGGAGTAGGGAAAGAATATTCTCAGGGCATAGCATCCATTATGTGGGTAAGGGGCATCTCACTTTCAGGGAAGGAATATGACCGCCTCCAATTTTTATGTATTAACCAAGTTAGTGAGCGATCTGACTTGGGGTAACTAGGTTATGTGAATATGCCTAGTGGGATAGCACTTTAGAGAATTTTCATCCGGTGAGTTATTACTTAGGAGGATGTTTTGTATTAATTATTATTTCATCATGTTTGTGAATGTTGTAATATAACTATACGTATATAATGAGGTAAATAATAATATAAGGGTAAATTAATACATGCCGTGAATTGTATTATATATATAATGGGTGTGAAAGTTATATGAATTTAAAAAGGGAAAGGATTAATTAAGTTAATGTTGATAATAACTTAGAAATTATAGTTATGGCACACTCGGTTAGAGTAGGGTGGTTGCAAGGGGATTATATCAGTTATCTAGTCATGAGATAAATAACTAGGCAAATTAATCAAGGCGTTAGTAGTGCACATTAGAAGAGGGGTGAGGATGTCCTCAAGGGAGTGCGACACTAAATAAAATATGGAGAGCATGCATATTTACTTATTATTGCAAGTAATCATTTGCTAAATGTTTTCCAAATGTTTTGGGTACTAACCCTTGCTATAAAAACCTTTAAAAACCTTTTAGGTGTCCAGCCACAGGGACGCCAGGCTTGACTCATCCCAGGGATCCGTTGCTGCAGTTTGTGTGGATGTTGCGGGAGTTTGATAGACGACTCGTTCTATTCATTCTTAGTGTAGAGACTTCCTATCAGTTATTCGAGCATGTTGCTCACAGTTTTATTCAGTACTTATGCTAGACATGTTGAGATTTATTAACTGTCTTTACTTTTGTTGGATTTTGAACCGATTGTTTGTTCGGTCTGTTAATTAATTGTGAATGGTTGATTTCAGTTAATCGTGATTGTTTATATTATTCTGGTTGCGCATGAGTATTTCATTTTTGTTAATGAAAGATAAAACTTGGCACCGGTCTAATTTTCTCACTTAGGTGGTTAGTAATTAAAAAGGAGACAGTGATGCTAAGAATGAACCAACTAAGAAACCTATTCTAATTTAATTTAGGACTGATCACCCGGGGTTAATTAGGCGAGGTGTCACACCACCCACCCCATTAATTGCTGACTCGAGCCTCCCAATCTCTTTCCCTGAAGCCTCTAAATCTCACCGACACTTCTTGGGTTTTGATTTTACTACTTCTCTCTATCTCTCTCAAACAGACTTCTTTTAGAGGGTTCTTCTACGGAGGCATGAAACAATGTCAAAAACCTATCATCCCCTCCAAAAGCCGCTCGAGTAAGGAGCGACTCTTTAAGTTCTCCAGTTTAAGTGATACTCAGAAAAGTACGTTATTTTTAAGTGCATTTACACCTTATTTTATGTTGTATACCATATGTCGATTGTGTTTAGTTATGAATTTGTAACGGTAGAATTGTGTTAGTTTGCCACTTTTTTTTCCAGCTTCTCATATCCCCACTCCCCAATATCCTTCTTGGTCCTAAATGTGCCAGTTTGGGGGGAAAGAGTTTAGTGATTCTATTTTGCAGGGCCTACTATGATTGTGGATTCATGTGTTGCCTTCTTTTAAGGTTTTGTTGATTTGAAAGTTTTTAATTTTATTTTCTTTATCATCAATTTTCTTAGATCTTTTACTTCCCAGCGCTTTCCTTTACTAAGGGATTTTAAATGAGGGGGTGCTTGTGTTTGTAAATTTGTAAAATATTTATTTCTTTATTAATTATATTTTATTGGTTCATTTAAGAGTTTTTTTGTTGTATGTGATGGCATGGGACTCTGCTTTGTATAAAAAAAGAGGAGGGTGAGGCAAGCATGGGTGAGGGAATCATGGGACTTTGCTTTGGTCAAAGGTATACTACTCTCTTAAATATTAGTTAGGAGTTATGCATTTCAGATTTGACATTTTGTCTTGATTTATCTTTAATAGCTTAATATAAAACTTATTTTTTCCCTTTTACATTAGTTTGGGGGTTTTGGACCTGTTGCGGTTTTGGGTTTGAGAGAGTAGATTTTATCTAATGGTTTTTCGGTAGATGTGGTTTAAAGTTATTTTTCTCCGATCATTTCAATGGTTTTGGTAGTTTGCAACTGTTGTTAAGCATTCACATTTATTTTTGTGATGTATTTTCAATGGTTTAGTGGTTTGCTACTGTTCTGGTGGTTCTCTACCCTCTCTTACATTGGGTTTCATTTTAGGCTAATACAAGGATGCTTTTGTTAATTTAATTTTGGTGGAGTTATTGTTTTAGATATGGGTTTTTTTGTATCTATTTCTTTCTCTATTCTTATATCTTTTTTTGATTCATTTCTGTCAACATTTAGTTTTGCATTTTATCATTTCCTTTCTTTATTGAACTTAAAATGTAACTTAATTTAACTCAAAATTTAAAGAAATTAATTCTCCAGGGTTAACTGTGAACTTGATGAAGTGAAATCAAAGGGGTTTTATGTCTTAAATCTTATGGGTGTTGTGTGTATTTTTTGGTTGTGGTTGCCATGTATTTTCAATGATGTTAGGATATTTGTATTTGTTTTTTTATTTTCAATCTGAATTTATGATCCAATACTATATAATAATAAAGTATTTACTTACATTATTAAATGATAGGATATTTTTTTTTCATAACCTCAAGAGTTGGACTAACAGTGTACAAAAATATTGGTTTGCATGTTTTTTCATTGCTATATTAAATTCCAATTTTGCAGATATTGGAAATGATTTTTTATGTATGGTGTTAGGTTGCTTTTCCCAATGAACCAATTTACATAATCACACAATTTGCGCAACCAAACATGGCCTAATTGGTTATACTTGATATTCCTCACTACTAATGTTTTATACTAATACGCCATGTCGTGTAGCAGCATATTTTATTCATGCTAGAGATTACATTATGTTGGAAGGTATGATAATAGTCATTAAACCTTATTTAATCTTTCAAAACTCCATTTCAAACCCTTTAGTATTACGATAAGTTTGCAAAGTCTTCATAATATGAGTTCAAACAGTGTCATAACCATTGTTACATTTTCAATGAAAGTTGTGTTTTCACCATTTGTTTAGGATGATTGTATTATTTGTTGTTCAATTTATACGCTCATAATAATGTGGTTGTCGTTTATATATAATTATGACAACAATTCTTTGCTTGCATTTTAGGAGAGATGGAGATGAATATTTAGTACAACCGTTTTGTAATGATGAATGAACTAGACATAATGTGGGAAATACAAGCAGCATGGAGTATTACAGTCACGGATAGAAACACAAGTTGGGTTCAATTAGATTTGTAATGCCTCCACATGTTATGTTGTCATAATAACTAAGATTTAATTAGATTTTCTTTAAAATTTGAAATGTATATTATGCTACATGAGGTTGTGAGCTAAATAATTGATGAAGTTTATGTGAGGTTCACGATATACTATTTTTTTAAACAGGATGAAAAATTATTATTGTTGTTATACTATATATATATATATATATATAGGGAAAGGATCAAGTGAGGTCCCAGTTTGAGGACCATGAATCAGGACCATTTTTTTAAAATAGTAAAAAAAATATTTTTCGGCTGATTTGTTTTTTATGATTTTTAAACATTTCAATAGGAAAATAAAAAAATAATCATCTCAAAATGATTTTTTTTGCTATTTTAAAAAAATCGGTCAAACTTCGTCAGTTTTTAAGTTGTTTTTAAATTGTTAAAAACTGACAAAGTTTGACCGATTTTTTTAAAATAGTAAAAAAATTCATTTTGAGCTGATTTTTTTATATGGCCCTACTGAAATGTTTAAAAACTATATTAAAAAAATTAGCTCAAAAATATTTTTTTTACTATTTTATCAAAATTGGTCCACACCAGCGGTATGCAAACAGAGGTCCTCATGAGATTCGCTCTCTCTCTCTCTCTCTCTCTCTCTCTCTATATATATATATATATATATATATATATATATATATATATATATATATATATATATATATATATATATATATATATAACAGTGGAAGAGTCGTGATAATTTAGAAATTGTGTCTGCCTTCGGGCACGGGATTGAGAATGTATAAAATAAGTTCGTACATAATATTTGTGATTTATTGTGATAAGATTGATAGTCCTATAATATGTTGTGGATTATTTTTACTTCTAAACAGGGTGGATAGTCCTAAAAATAATGGAAATTTTGTTCAAATTTTATAAATTATTTTCACATTCGTGTGGTAAAAAAGCCTTACACTTACATTGTTATATATCCAATACTTTCGATAATTTCTATCGTGCCTTTAGGCATGGGTATTTTGCTAGTATGTATGTATATATATATAATCTAGCATCTACCGGACTGGCCATCGCGATGCTAACTTGGGTACTCTGCTATCAAGTACTTGTACCTTTCCTATCAAATCAAGGACTATCGGTTATGATACCACCCCCGAAGGGCCCGTAGTTACCCCATAAGTTAATTCACTAGCTGCTTCATTCGTACCCTACTGGTCTACATCCTACGTTCATTCGCAACCCCCATGACTCATTCTCATTCTGTCGAGTCAATTACTTCAATAAATTAATCCCAATAAATCTTCACCTTAATTCTCTCATATATAACTAAGCCCCAACTCTACCAAGGCCTACTGTAATTCACAATGTCCCCCATACTAATTTAAGGATGTCCTAAAAGACTCCCATTCAGTGAATCAAAATTTCTAAGCTTAAACAGGGAAAATTGGCAATTTTGGTTAGACTGTATCGATTTTCCCGGGCGGGCAAATCGATTCGCCTCTCGGTCGAATGAATTTAGAAAGTAACATATCTCTTCTTACTCTACGTAGTTACATTTTTCACCATTAAAGTTTTAACCCAACTTCGTGAAACTTCATAAAGTCTAACATTTCTAAACATCATTACAGTGTAGATGGGTGATTTCCAACTTAAATAATATATCAAAACTACATAAATTTTATCCAAAAACAATAACTACATACAAGAGACGCAGACAAAATGTTAGGCAAGGATAAGGCTCGCTTAAGAAATATAGTTTTACAATATGGAATCACTCCATTTTTTAGGGTGATACTTAATTCTTTCATGGACAGAAGCTTGTGTGATAGGTCACTCCAATGTTCATTTAAGTATGTTCTCTATTGATCAAATGGATAATACTATAAGCTTGCTAAATTATATATACTTTTTTTGAAATAAAATTGTTAACCTGGAAATTATAAAGAAAATTCGTACTATTAGTTTGAACGGAGGTAGTGATGAAATTAATGAATTCTAAAATTATTTATCCGATCTTAACTCTTGAGAGACTAACAAGTTAAGATCATTTATTAAATTCCCTAAGAAAACAACATCGATGGAGGAGCTATATATGTCAACTTGGCAAGATGAGACCCTTACACAAAAGGCACTTTGGATAACAAATTTCTTTCAAGTTTATATATATATATATATATATATAAATCAGGACAAGCGATACTTTTATTGTTATTTTAAACTAGTAATTTTTTAATTAATTAATGATAATTTCAAATAATACAATTACATTTATTAATGTAGATACTGATAGATAGCTTTTTGCGTATATGTATCGTTGTTGTTGTGCAAAAGCCACTCTCAAAATTCCTTTGAGTACCTACAAAACTTGTCTAAAAATATCTCGTATTGCGGTAAGTACGGGTATCAATCCAACTTTCAAGGTAAAACAATAAATGTGAAAACGTGCAATTCAAATTTTTTTATAAAAATATTTTTTATTTTTTTATATTTTAAAAAATAATTTCAAGGGAAAAATTTACTAACAATGCTAAAAATTATAAAATGACTAAATGATGAAAAAATGTGCAACCGAGTGTGAAATATGTGAGAAGGTCAAGAGATGGGACTACACTGCAATTTCAATTATTTTAATTTCTCAATTTATTAATTTGAAATATTTCGAGATAATATTAAATCGATAATCTAACTCTCGTTAAAATTATAAATTTAATAAAATCTTTTTCAGAAAATTAATTTAAAAATGTCACACAATGAAAAATTAGGATTTATACTATTTTCAGAAAATTATCCGCTAGGATCAATTTAACGAAAACATATCAATCCTCAAATTTCAATACCAAATTAATATTTAAATATAGGAAAAACCTATCTCTAGTTCGATTCCTAAATTGAAAGATTAATTTGTTCAATTAATTTACTAACTCTCGTCACATAAATTAATTGGCGACAGTTAAAGATTAATTTACCTATAAATATAAAATTAATGAATCAACTAATTAAAGTAACATCATTCGCAGTGCACCCCACCCCTTGAACGGGATGCTTAACCAAACATTCTCATGTTAGAATAAACAACTATCACAATAGCATTAATCAAAATTGAAACAAGAGGGAAATAATACGATACGTAATTTTTTTCTTGTGTCAACTGTGCATGAACACGCGTCTCAATCTTCTTACAAATCCAGTACTTGATTACACCAAAAAGAATAAAAAATAAACCTAAAATTTATTCTAAAACTAAAATAATTTTTTTGAATTTTTTTTGATGAACCTAAACTGTACATAATATACGCTATATATTTTTCACTCTCTACGTATCCGCGTTCTTCTCTTTTGCTATTTAGAGTCTCCTAAACGAGATGCCCCTCCTTCTTTTTAATAAGCCACGAAGTGTGTTTGGAAGAAATATTTTTGGGATTTGAAGATTGACTTTGGGATGATAATAATGGATGCCTACTTTCTTGGGATTGTTTTGGATTTGGGTGTGAGCTGAAATGGGTGAGTCGGATGTGGATCAAATTGGGGCTCGGTTTTTAGAGCGGATCAGGGCGGTCGGGTTGAACACGGGTGTGGGCAGCGGCTTGGGCTGGACACGGGTTGGTCTGGTTTCGGAGGTGGTAAACCGCTGCTGGTTCGGGGTTTGAATCCGAGCGGTTTCGGATTGGGGCTGTTTGAAGACCCGCTTGGGTTGGTTTCCAGGTTCGGGCCGGACAGGGCAAGGCTCGGCAGGGGCACCACCGGCGTTGGGTCGGAGTTCCGACCTTGGGGCTGATGGGTCCGGGCGTGGCCTGGTTTCGCACCGGCGACGTGGTTCGTTTTCTGGCCGGAATGTAGCCGGCGGTAGGGATCCGGGTTGAGGGGAAAGGAGGTCTTAGATATGGGTTGGAAATGGGTGGAGTCATGGCTTTGATTTTGGTATTGGTTGGTGAGCGGAAGATGAGTTTGTTTGTTGGTTATGGTGGTGAGATGAGAGAGAATCGGGTGTGGTTGTGGAAGAAGAAGAAGAGAGGGGGGTTAGAGTGTGTGAGGTGTAGGGGGTATAGTGTGAGGGCGAGGGTGAGTGGTGTAAATGGGTGTAATGAGTGTGGGTTAGTAAGGGGTAGGGGTGGCCGTGGGCCGGGCCTGGGCAGGCACGGTCAGGCTCGGGCCGGGCTTGAAAAATTAAGTGCTATCCCAAGCCCGCTCGGGCCCAGATCGGGCCTTATTATGTAATCCCAAGCCCGCCCAGATTTGAAAACTCTTTACCCAGGCACGCCCGATCGGGCGTTATTATGTTAATTAAAAGATTTAAAAAAAAAATTAAAATACCTATTTTTTTATTTAAAGACCAATTTTTTTAATTAAAAATCTGTTTTAAACTCCATATATTACAAAGTCTATATATAAAGTTTCCAACTCTACATGAAAAGACTTGGTATACGTTTATATATTTATAAAAGTTCCCCCCTATATATATATATATATATATATATATATATATATATTTTCGGGTCTCGGGCCGGCCGGGCCTCATCGGGCTTAAGAACTCATGCCCAAGTCCGTCCAAAAAAAAAATCGGGCGTATAAAATTTTGCCACGCCCGCTTTGCGGGCCTATTCACCTTACCCAAGCCCTATTTTTTTATTGGGCGGGCTTGGCGGGCCTCGGGCCTATGGCCACCCCTAGTAAGGGTGTGTGTTTATGGTGTAGGATATATTAGTTGGGTTTAGGATAAATGATTAAAACTAAAAATTTAAAAATAAAATTCTTATTCTAAAAATAAAATAAAGACTCAATAAAAAAAATAAAACTAAAAAGAAATAAAATAAATTAAAAATAAAAATAAAAATAAAATCTAATAAAACTTAAAATTAAAATCCTAAAAAGAAAATGTAAAAACTAATAAATAAATGAAATCCTAAAAATTCTAATCCTAATAAAATAAAATAAAACTAAAACTAAAAACTAATAGAATAAAAATCAAAATACTAAATATAAAGAAATATAAAAATTGGAAAATAAATCCTAGAAATTCTAAATAAATCTAAAATAAATCCTAAAAATAAAAATGACTCAAACTAAAAATCTAAAAAATAAAAAGAGTACAAACTCAACACACA